>JAGDQP010038204.1:0-18263 GCA_022664845.1 Lepisma saccharinum
ATATTGCTTCTTAATGCCAGGTCAATATGCCCAAGATGAGTCTAGTGGCAATTGCTCAGTCGATACAGCGTTTGCTTGGCAATCGGAAGGTTCTAGGACGGTTCTCATTACACGAATAGATTAATGTTTATAATAATCCGTAGAGGTAGAATAAGCACACATAAGGACAGAAAGTGTGTATGGGAGGGGAAATTAGTAAGGGAGAAAGACAAAAAGGAGCAAGAGACGAAGTCATGAAAAAAAGATAACGATAGAGAGAGATAAATGAAAACATAGAAACTAGATTGATTTATTATTATGCTAGAGAACAATCGCAAACATACTGTTTACTTTCTGATTCTAGCTAGCGATACTTCTTCTCTCTCGAGCCCGAGAAGGATCTCTGAGCTCTCTAAATACTTGAAGCTATTAGTTAAGTCGAAAAAGTACTGCATGGAGTGGTAATCGAATCCGAACTGCCTGAATGGAAACCCAAGACAGATCCACTTTCTTATTTACTGAAAGTCTATATATTACACACAGAGAAATTGCGAACATATAAATCAACATTTACAATTTGCTTATATACTTAAATAAATTATAACATTATATGTTTCATTTTTCGCTTTCTGACAAGTAAATGTGGGCAAGAGATCATCATTGATGCTAAGAAACTAATATACTACCTGATTTACAATTGTAAATCAATAATAATAAATTAAACATATATGAAACATTAATACAACATTAACATCAATAACACTGAACATTTTGAAGAAAAAAATAATGCATTCTCCTGGCATTTAATGCTTCAAACTATCATCGTAATTGAAAAATATACATTTCATAAGTTTTGTTGAGTTACGTTTAGTACATAGCCAAAAGTTTGAATTGTTAGCCACAGAAGTAATCTTTTTTGTCTTTTGGAGAAACCGAGAAAAACATTAGGTAAGAGCCAAGACCAAAGATCCGAAGGAGGATACTGCAACATTGTAAGTCTCTTGACAATTGTTTAATAATAGTCCCATAATAATATATTATCGTGACAAGAAAACAATTTGTGAGGTAAATCATTTATTTTAAAACAAGTGAGGCCGCGCTAACACAGCTTGGCTTGTGCGTAAATTAGACGATGAACAAATTGGAAACCAACAAGTAAAATCTGTGGAGTTTTGTGAAATAAAGCTATAACGCGAAACATACCTTGAATATCAATGTTTGTATATTAGATCGGAGTATTAGGCTCATGTTGATGGTTGGTTTGTATGCCGAAATATGATTGCCGAACTGTCATGTCATTGTTTTCAGGTGGTGCTTTCATAGCGTATGTTATAATTACAAGTTCATCTACTAGGTATTGTGCCAAATAACGCTATGCTAAAAAAATTAGTGGTAGTGGGAAATCAATGATCGTTAAGACAGCATCTAATAATTTTCTGATATTGAATTATAATACACTGTAATTAACTCAAGGCTACGAGGTAAAAGTAAACCTTTGCTTGCCACCATAGATTCTTAAGACCTAGGCCATATTGTTCCACTGGTAAATAACATATATAAAGATTTAGTTTGATTGGGTTGGAGTCCCACAAAGAGTAACCTGTCAAAGTAGAGATTCAAGCCTTAGTTTCCTTTAAAAAAAGGGAAATAGTTATAATATATGAACACATCTACTATATATAAAACTGTTACAGAATTTCACTCTAGCAAGTAAAGTGCCAATAAATTTCTACATGTGGCAATAACACCTCTAACAAATTGTAACAGGCAATGATTATCGCAATTGTATCTTTAGTGGTAGGCGTAAATATTACGTCGGTTAACTTGGTTCATAATAATACGATTTAGTAATTTACACTACACGTTCAATATCGGGTAGGTCTTGGTAACAATATCCCTATATAGTCAGTAAACTCCGAATGGATGGACGTACCACTCAAATAGGTATTGAATATTTCCATTAGAATGGGAGCCAAAAGCTCTTTAAAGTGTTTATAAAAAGCCTGTGTAGTTCGATTTTGGCCAGAGGCAGCAGTGGGTTTGCATTTAAATTAGTTTCTGTATTTCGTCAATAGTAAACAGTTCATCTAATATTTCACTCTCTGTATTTGTTAGTAAATTCCACGTATCTTGCTTTTGAGTAAAATAGTTGTTACTGTTTGATTTTCGTTTGAACATATCTTTATAATGCTATTTCAGTGGATTATGTAAATTCTGACCATTGAAAACTTCCCCTGCTGAATTTACAAAATTTTGAACAAACTGGCGTTTATCTTGTTGCGCTCAAGTATTATATAAATTTTCGCGTGTCCCTCATTAACGCCAACGTGATTCAATTTGCTTCTAACTACTATACCAAAATACATCTTTGAATGCACTAACCTAATAGTGGCCTGTAATTTCTTTACAGTTACCTATTGTGCTATATCATATGCAACCAGCTTATTAAAACTTTCTAACATCGTATACAAACATCCTAACTTGTCTTTTTGATCCTGAGCTACTCTCTTGGAGAAACAAATTTACTCAAATTTGATACTTTTTCAAAAATCAAACTTTTGTCGGAAATGCGCTAACCCATCTACCTACAGGAAAATCAATCATATTTCTTGTACAGACGTTGCTAATCTGATTTTTTCATGAAGTGCATTACGCTTCCAACAGATATTCTTAAGTAGATGTTTACCTAACTCGCACTTAAAATTTGCTATAACACATCGATGATTTGAGTAACATAGTGGGACTACATTTATATGACAAAACTGATTAAACAAAGAACGTGTGCACAGCAAAAGATTAATACGAGACCATCCTTGATTGTAAAAGTGAGTGGCCTCATCTGGAACCAGATTTCGAATCGACCATATGTCAATAATATTAAATGATTTTAATAAATTGTTAAGCTCGAGACTGACATTAATACCGGCTGAAGAGTCTTGTGGATTTAATGTATTAATATATCCAGCGATAATGATATTATCACTATTACGTCGTTGTAATTCGAGACTAATATCATTTGCTATCATCAGTTCTCCAGATATTTTACCATATGATCAGGATTGTAAACAAATGCAGATAAAATGCATGGAACACTCTGGTAATGTTAACTATCGCTTTATAATTCCGAAAATTTATGTCATAATTGATCACTTTTTGTAAGACAATTATGTAAATTGTTTATCTGACAAGAAACCGACTTAAGCTATTTAGCTTTGCTAAATTTATAGCACGCGCATTGTTAAAAGTTTGGATGCTAATTAAAAACAAAAGTATATACAAAACAAGTCGTGTGCTCACCATTCTGTAAACATTTGGTAGGAACAAAATAAATAATTAGTTTATTATGAGTACCATTTATTTTGACAGGCATTGTGTAATAATACTGAACGAATTTAATGATTTTCAAAATGTTTCAATATGGGTGAAAATTTTTGCATTTTAACATCTTCAAAGATTCACTGTCGAAGCCGGCAGCAGTCGCTTTTGGAAAATTTACTTTGGACGACCCTGTCGTGCCTGTAGCTTGAAACCTTTGGCTACATCTTACTTGTCTTTTTTTGGTGATGGATGTAATTCACAATGCAACTACTCGAAGTTGGCAGACCGGTTGCAATTCGCACAGTTTACACTTTCTTCACTGAATGACGGAATACGTTCAGAAGGGAAGAAGAAAACCTTAGCTGCACTTTCTGCATGGGAAAAGGGAAGTAAAGAAGTAATATCGGCGAAAGTATCACTTATTTCATTCGAAACTTTGACTGCTATAGTTGTCTCACCTGTGTTACATACCCTTGAAACAGTATTTGCTTTTACGTTTCCTAAATCATTACCACTCTGATTACCTTATTTCATTCAGCTATACAATTCCTCGTCGGCACTACGAATGTGGGATAGAGAAACACTTATTTTCATCTAAATCACTGTGAACAGCTGTTTCTTGAAAGTTACTAACTGCAGCAGCAATCTCCTCGTTTTGAAACCCGTGTTCTTCCATACTCTTAGACAGCGAATGCGTAGTAGAAGAAAAATCTTTCCTTCTGTCACTGGTATCAGCTTAAAATATAGGGGTGTCTAAACCTTCAGCTGAACTCGAAGCCACCGTCAATATGTTTGTTTTCCTTAAATGTGAGAATTTCGTTGCTTCTGTTCGTTTCACTTACTGTGAAAAAGTATTTCATATGTGAATCAGACACTTCAGAAAACAAGATACTCACGCTAATCACAGCTTGGTCGAGCACCTCTCCTAAGGGTAATTGAATAAATTCGTTCTTAACATGATAATTCAAAATTCCATGACTGCCTCTTATTAACTGTTCAACCAACTCTGTATTAGCTAGTTTCACGAATAAAGTTTTAAGACGGTGGTTACATTTGAAGCTTAGAATATTTGGAGGATGTATCTTTCATTGTTCCTACATGTTGAGTTGTAATTGTTATATTGTAGGTTTCTCTTGCAATTGTTTTATTTCCACTGACACTGTATCCTGTCTCACTGTCGAAATATTACAAGAAATTGAAATACTGCTCTGTTGTCACTCTTTATAATAAACACAACTCGATAATAACACTCCTACTACTCACTCCGAAAATAGGCGAAGGAAATCACCGACCACTAATCACGTTTGACAGATATCATCCAGAGACGAAGGACTAGCTCAAACTAGATCCACTGCACCACACATTACACAACACAAAAACCTGTGGGAGAGATGTTACAGTTGATCTGTGTAATAACAGGACATGAAAGTGAGCGTTTCATTTCAATGACTTGATAATTTTGTTCTTAACCGCCACATACTCTATTTTGCATTTGCCAACCAATACTCCTTATTCATATTCTATTTCTTTTTCTACAAAGACAGTAAATGTATCACCATAGGCAATTCCATCGTCATTAGTATTAGACGTTTACGAACGGAAGTTACTATTCGATTGTTTACTTTTGCCTTGTAAAAAGATATGTTGTAAGAACAGGGTTTTAATCTCTGTTCCCCAGTTGTAATACTTAGAAGTCCGACACTGTTCCACTGGACTAACCTAGTGAGACGATGCAAAGAGTCCAGAAACATAATTCTATATGTTTATTTACGAAAGGAGTAGATCCGAGTTGAAACGGGTGAGGAAACAAACTAAGGCTTTTGTTGCGCAGAGAGTGGAAGGTGGTTACGGTGTTTCCAACCTTCTTTCCCACTCGCACACACACTCTCTCTCCCTGCGTGTGTTCCATCTGTTACTTGTGAGTGGAGCGAAATGATCTTTCCTTTCAACCGTGTTGTTGACATAAGATGTATTGGGTGTTGTTATCAGTTTCCAGGGGAGTCCGACATTTGAGGGTTGTTGCCGGAGAAAGATAGTGCGATATAGTTAAGTTAATATGGACATTTTATGTAAATTTCATATTTGTTTCACTGTAACACTCTTGAGCATTCAGCCTTCGACTAGTGAAATTGAGAATTGGAAGTTATTTATGGCTTTTTTGTAAGTTTTGTTCACGCCGGATAGGGTACGATACTAGAAGGAAGTTGGACACGGCTTAATTTGAAGATACTGTCCCGAAAATTGACTGCTGTGTTGCGGAAAATCCATGGAAAAATTCTGTCAGGATGGGCGGCCATTAGGATTGTTCCCAAAACCTTCAAATTTGCTAAGACAACAATATATCTATTGTGCTACAGCTGCACGGTAGGTGAGTGGAAATATTTGTAACATGGAAAATATAATTAAGCATTTTAAATGTTTTATATTCTGCGCAACCTTAACTATTTTGATACAAAACTAAATTAATGTTTCATTTAAATATTAAAGTTGACCAATGTAGTTCTGAAAGCTAACAAACGTCGTGTTAAAAAATCAGAGATGAACTAATGTGTTCTACAAAATGGATTGTAAAACAATGAGTTGATGCAAACTAATGTGGATTCACATACAATTATAACCGACGCGAAACACTTTCAATAAGACGCGCTGACGGTCACGAACTGAAAGAAGGGGAGGGGGCATGGGTCACGGTATATGCCTGTTATAATTAAATTTACAACTTCTCTATCCTTAAAATTCTGAATATTTACTAGCATCTAAGACGTTTTTTAAACAAGTTATAAGTCTGAGTAATCCCATCCCTCACCAATCACGCTTCTAGGAAAGGAATGAGGAGGAGAGTTGACATGGCCTGTATTGAAAATAGCATTTCTACTAAAACTTGAAAAACATTTCGGAACAGTCGGCATATGGCCATTCCCGTTGGCGTGTGAGTTTGGAACCGTATCTGCTTAGTATCGTGATGCAATTGGGAGCTGCTGCTATGAATAAAAAATATACTGGCGGCCACAGTGAGAACTTAGGTTCTCCTCTCCTAACCCGTCCGTTCAGCGTGGGAGTAGTAGAACAATCTCCTCCCACCAGGGAGAGGCCTCATTCTGTAATGGATTGATTAGCTTTAATTTATATATATATATATATTATATATATAAATACGAATGAGTGTATACGAGCTCAAACTCAAGTTCTATGTAGCTTAATCAAAGTCAGGGTTTAAAAAACAAATATAACAATGATAGATAAGTTGAAACGTGCTGCTCAATAATTCCGTTATCCTAATTCAATAATACTTCGTAATGAAATACAGTCAACGAGAGAGCTCACCTCTACAACTAGAACTAACTGGGAATTAGAATGGAGAGCAGTGACAAGTCGTACTTATATGGCCAGGTTTCTATGTCAATGATGATCCCTTTAGTGAAAACTGTGAGATCTGAGACCTAGGATTACGTATCCTGAGTTTATAAACCAAAGTTTGAGGTGACGTCCATACCAACACCTCCCTGACTAATTTACCCTAGGATAGTCATTTTCGTCAATCCTGCTAATCATTTTTGAATGTCTCTGCCGTCCAGTCTCTGCCTTCGTTTGCTGCATTTCGTTACTTCATACACGCGATTAGCCCATAAGTTACAACATTCCAGTTGCTGGTTTATTCCCGATTAACCCTGCATTTTTGTTACATTCCAATCATATTAACATTTAGAAATCTGATCAAGTAATTGAGCGCTACACCAATTCCTTTTGAACATGATTTTGACATGTATTGTTTTGTTATATTTTTTCACATTGGGCCCCACATAGAGGGTAGTCATCATTAACACACAGACGCATTTCGAATACAAGGGAGCGCACGCATCTTTATAAATTTTTGTGCTGTAATCAGGTACTTTGAATTTAATTTTAAAAGGTTTTTGAGCAACACAGACTCGAACCAGATGATGAAGATGGAATGATTGGTGGAGTGAAGAAAGTGGTAGAAAACGGCATAAACCTGAGAAAACCCACGCACACGGTGTTTGCTCACCATAAAGTCCACATAGCATGAGGAAGGTTTGAAACGACGAACCCAAGCGCAACAGGTGAGCGCCATAACCATTGAGCCACAACGATTCGCTCTCCTCAGGGATTGTTTTGGCCTTTTCTGATAACGAAAACACAGTTGCTGTAGCTTCGCCTACTACACGTGCAGTCAGTTAACAAAGTCAATAATGCAGCTATAGTTTTGGGGATGGAATAACAGCCAGCAGCAAAATGCAATTTAGCAACTTTTTGAATTAATTCGAAAATTGTTAAGTAGGGATGGCCAGATCTGGATCTTCGAGGTTTCGGATATCCCGTCGAGTGGATTCGTCAGATTTCCGTAGCAGATTCGGAGCCAGAATTCGGATTTCGTTATTATGTGTATGATGCATCTGAATCTGCAATGCCTGGATGGTAAATTATGCAATGCCCTGACTAATAGATTCCCCATCCTCTGCCTACCTGATCCCGACCTGGGGAAAATAAAGAATTAAAGAAATAGATGAGGGAGAGATAATTTAATTTAAAATATTATGTATGGCATTTTGGCCTCTAAGGCTCAGACCGGGAAAGAGAAAGTGGAAACAATTCGGGAAGGTGTCTGCTAAGACCTATGTTGAAGGTGACACCCCGGCATTTGCCGGGGTTGACTGAGGAAAAAACTATGGAAATACCTCAGTCAGGACGGGCGACCGTTAGGATCTAACTCAAGACCTCCCGAATTCTACGCCAATGTTCTATTACTGAACTATGGCGACTCGGTGTGAGAGAGAGAAAGAAAGCTCTTTGTCTCTCCCCTTTCCTTCTCTTCCGAAGAGATGCTGGAAGAGACGGAGAGAAAAGAGAAAAGGATAGAGGGAAAGGCCGGGATGAAGTAGGCAGAGCATCGGGAAGTATTGGCCAGGATCTTTTTTAACTTACAATAAATAAAGCCAATTTAATTCAATATATCTGAAACTCGAAAAATATATGTTATAGAGGTAGTTGTGTGATTGATTTGTACAAAGTTAGTTGATAGGAATATTTTTAACGTCCTATATTTTTTTTCTAAAATACATTCTCATTCCTCTTAAGCAAATTAAAAGAAACTGGAGAAGGAGTTTCGTTTTATTTACCTCGCTTGATACTTTAAAGTTTTTGTTCATTCCTTTTAGTAGTGCAACGTTTAATGCATAGTGACTGATTACCACGTCACAGAGCAAAGGGTAGTCACGGTTTGCAATGGGGGGTGGGTTTCAAGAGACAAGTGGGTGTTGTCGATTATTTGTTTTCCTGTTGTCACTCCAATATATGTATTATTAACAGGCAATTATATAACAGGTTTCAATTGCACTACCCGTGGAATTCATCCATAACCAACCAATTTCTTCTCCCTTTCTATGATTCTGCTTTCCCTCTTTCCCCTCACAATACTTCAAAATGGAGAGTAAAAGAAACCAAAATATGACTTATATTGTGGTAACCGAAAAAAATACCCCAAAATACGTACGAATTTGGAAATAATATGATGATGTGTCCATGTCCCATATATCCGAATATCAGAAACTTGGATTCGGACATCCGGATCCGAATATTTGCGGTTACGGATATCCGATATCTGGATCCGTTTTGACATACCTGCTCTCCAATCAATATAGGAATGTTTGCGCTTATAGCATAGTAGTTAAGTTCTGGAGCTGTTCTTTGCTTGGAACTAAGACTAACATTGTGACCCGATGTAGGTCTTGTCACCAGGGTGACATTTTATTATTTCCTTGATTTTGAGTGGTGATCGAGACCAGAGGTGTTACCCCCAGAGCACGAAAATTGTGGAACTGCAGCTCATTAAGTTCTCAGACCGGGTCAAGTTTTATGCGGATCGCCTATGTCCGGATCAGGTCGGGTCACAAAAATTGACAAAGTTTCAGAAGTTATTACTATTATTTTTTTTAGAATGTCAGAGAAATTCAGTATTTCAATATTCCGATGTTGTTAAGTATATTGATACTGTTCGGTATTTCGGAATATCGATATTTCGGTGTTATCGATTTTTATATACTTCGGTATTTCGGTAATTTCTGTATATGGATATTTCGGTGTGGGTGATACCGAATTTTCAGTATTCCAAAATGCCGATACCGAATCTCGGTATAATGATATTTTTGACAGCCCGTGCTTACATCCTGTCTTTTTTATCCACATCGTTTGTGACTCGAATCAAAATTTATTAACACTTACTCCCTTGTTGTTGCAATATATGCAGAACGTATTAAACGACGATTAGAAAAAGCAAATACTTATTTTGTTACAAGACAGGTGTACATCTACTTTTAGGGACCGGCATACGACCCATGCCTTTTTGTATCCTTTACAGAAGCCAAGTTGTGTACTTTCAAGGTCTTACATCACGATCATGCTTGAGCTCCTTACAGCAAGGCAGGTATGTCCCTAGAGATTCTTGGATTACCGGAATTTTGTAGCTCCAAGAAGCTCCTGTGTTCCATCGGTCAGTGACCTTTGGGGTTGAGGGACGGACTTTAGGCCAAGCATCCAGATTGTGCTCCTGGCCTTTGTTCCAGATTTTTCGGAACATCCTTGGGAGGATTCCCTATCTACTATAGTTTAATATTATTAAAAAAAAACATACATACATTTAAACATATAACACTCATTAGACAAGACGATACAGGATAACATAAAACCTGAAGACTGGCACCTTGTTCTTTTCTGCTTCCTTCAACGCGACAAAATTTTAGTTATTGATGCTCTCTTTGGTCGTACATCATCCTTCGTAGTAGTTTTTCCCTCGTAGCAGGAGTCATCTTCCATTTATCCATTCTTTATTATCCTTTATCCTTTCCACTTCCTTTCCACTTCCTCGATTGTTGAGAAAGTTATACTGTTTTCCATTATAGTTCATTTTCCTAACGACGATTCGCAATGCCGCAGTTAAGAGAGAAGGTTCCTTCAGTCTTTACAGGTTATAGCTAGTTTCTAATTTGTCGTAGAACTTGTTAGAGTTAAATTATTCTTTTCGTTGTTTTTACGTTGATCTCCGTCCCATGCCATCTCTCCCCTTGGTTCCGTGTCTTGCACTTCTTAGTCCACTTTCAGATTATCTTCGTAGGTTATATGCTTTGTTTTGCCAGTTTTGATTTATATTTTCCGGTAGAGTTTGGGGATCAAGGATTTCCATCCTTTTCTTTTCTTCGATATTCTGTTAGTCTGTCCATTCCTTCTAAAGGTTTCTGCGCACACTCCAATAACTCCTCCTCCAATTTCCGTCGTCTCAATGCATTCTGCTACATCTATTTATTGTTTCTATTTGTATCTGTTCTTCTTCTGTTAGTTTTTCCAAATGAATTGTCTTAAAAATTAATTCGTCTTAAATGATCATTTATAGCCCAATTGCCTCAATTTTATTTTTCCAATTTAACATAGCTTTTAAGACGTCGCATGGAGACTTCTTCCAAAGTCCCATTCCTATAGTCGGGGTTTTGATTTTTGTTATATTGTCACCTTTCAAGGTCGAGAACATTTCCAATATGTCGAGGTCTTCAAGAACGTCTCCCTAGTTGACTTCACGTGCATGAACCTGCAATAATACCGATTTTAGATAGGTCAATATTTATGTCTATTTCTTAATTTACCTAAATATTGTATATTCCAATTTCCTCAAAATTGAAATTCTCGTGGGAAAGTGCCACTGTCTGTGCAAATACTCTGGTAAAAGTTGCCAAATCCAGGTTGATAAAATGTAAGAGTGTTTGATGTTTGTCCATATTATAATAACTTTTTTTTAATTTCGAGAAATTTAGGCGTTGATAATTTGTTTCCAGTGTTGATTCAATTATTTGTGTTTCCTTCTTTCTTTTTTGTTAAACTTAATAAGTCTATTTAGACTTCTTTTTGCCTGCAGTGGGGATTCTTTTTCTTACATTTCGGTGTTCCAAGTTCAATCAGGCTTGAGTTACAAGCCGTAATCAAACTTGTCGATTATTCGTTGTAAGCTTAACTTATGCTGTGGAGCTCTTGCTGACTCTTGGCCCCACACAGTTTATATTCTGGAGTGGCATGGCACACATACATTTCTATAATTATGTTTAAACTTTTGTTTTTTTTGTAACCCTTTTCCCAGCAAAATCTGCATCTCTGGTCATTTCTAGAATTCGCTGCTATATGTCCATAGTCGAAACAGTTCATGTACGTTGTCACCGTCAAAATATCCTTGACATTCGTGGCCTCAAAGCCAATATACACCCTCGGATCTCTTAGTATGATTTCTTAGTCACTTATCGAGACACCTCGAATACCAATTGGTAACTCTCTTGGTTTCTGAGTCCTTTTGTAAACCTGGGTCTGATTAGCTGCTTCTGTACTTCCGTAATGACTGCCAGATTTCTTCCGATGCGCTTTTCAACGACTTCCTTTTCTTTTAATTCCGATGGGACCTAGTATAGGATCATTAATGTGTTTATTTTGCTACTCTTATCCGTCATTGCTAGTCCCTGTTTCACTCTCGGGTGGCTTCTAAATTCCTCCTTAACTTCAGTAGAGCCTACCTGCAGGATCAATGCTATTTTTGCTTGAATAATTTGAAAGTTGATTCTATCGTGTCTCTTGACCAAACTCATTAGTCTCATCCTGATGTATCTTACTGTTTCTCCTTCCTTTGATTTAAATAGTATAGTCGGTTTTGTGCTTGTTATGTTTGTTTTAATCATTTTAGTCTTTCATGATAAGTTGGTGTCCTTCTTTAAGAAGTCTGCAAAACTAACCGATTGAGCTACAGCTGGTGTATCCTATTTCGTTCGTAGACTTCAATTCGCTTTACAGAGATTTCATATTTCCTCTTATTGTTTGGCCATCTTTTCCTCCTTATCTACTTTTCTCATTTCTAGTTGATTGCCTATTACTTCTAGTTCTTTTATCCTTAGGCACCCAGCAATCGCCTCATCTTTTAGTTCTATTATTTTTTTTTCAAACGTGTCAATCCCATTTTCTCTTTCCTCTAACTTCGCCTCCCAGTGTGCTAATTTTAATTCGTATTCTCTGAGACGCGCATTTTCTCTTCTTTAGCTTTTCCAGATTCCGCAGCAGTTCCTCAACGCGTCCTTCCATATATGCGAGCTTTAGCTTCATTTCCTCTACTTCTTTTCTTGTATCTGCCTCTTGTTTGAATCTTCCTCTTCTGGAGTTCTCATTCTTTTCTTTTTTATCCCGTCGTATGCACTTGATGCTGTAGGTATTGATCTTACCTCCCCTTGATCAACAACCCCCTTTCCTGATGCGTAATTGTGGGGTCCTTGGTGTTCCATTTTCTTTCTCCCACTCTGTCCACATAACGTCCACATTTTTTTCCTTAAGTTCACGGTCTTCTTTAGCCGATCTAACTTTTCCCGGATGCAATTCCTTAGTTTTAATTTTCTAATGTAATTTTAAGAAGAATGGGTTGTTTGGAATTTTTATATTTGGATCATCAACAGAACTTTTCCATTCCAATTCAAGTTTTGCGAGTCTGCTTCGTTTGACGTCTGCGTGATCGAATGTACTATTTTTAGAATTTGTATTAATAACTTACAGTTACAGTTTATATTATACAGTTATACACACACGAGATAAAACTACAACGAAAACGAAATAACGATTAACAGCATGCTCCCCGGTACTGCAGGTCAGAGAATAGATACTCCGAGGGGCGATGTGCAAAAATAAAATAATAAAATAAAAATGCGGAGAGTTCAGTGACCCCAGGGAGACCCACCCAAAATATTCACCATCGAATTCGGGATAAAAACACTTCGGGGGGACAGTAACCCCGATGGGTGAAGTCACTGACCTCCCAAATCATCAGACCCTCATCCGAAGCGGCACCAGAGATATTGGATTTAGCCTTCCATGCTGCTATATACTACTATATGCACTAAGGACTTGGAATAACGTTGGTCCTGGTGGTTGGGACTTGGTACAATTCTTGCCTAGCAACAGCTAAGGAGAGACAATGTCACCGGAAAGACTCGGTCAGAAGCCCCGGTTGATGTGGCTTCCTCCGAAGCATACGTGTTCGGCGTCACTTTATATCCTATAAACTTAACATGTAAAATTTGGAACCTTAATAACTTCCATAGAAAAATCGCACATAGTTCACACTTTCTAAAAATGTATTAGTGTTTATTAGGAACAAGTTTGTGTACTAACATTTTTAGTCCTCTACGTTTCTCCCCCGAAAAATGCTGATTAATCGGAGTGAAAAATTAACACGTCTTAACATTTTCACTGCCAATACTCAAGCCCAAGACAGGAGTACAGTGTACCATAGATCGTTTCCGAAAAATACTGTATTGTTTATCTCGACAATCAGCAGGCATCTTTAGTATGGTGATCATCGTGTTTACCTCCATTGCATGTGTTCTCAAGTTCAAAACCTAAAGGGTAAGATTTTATTTTCTTTAAAAAAGAAAGAAAATTGGGTTCTTGCGTTCAAACCCCGGTGAACACATTTTCCTTTCTAAGTTTTAATTCAAATTACTGTATTTTCAACTAATAAAATATAGTTTAACCATCTATAATAAATATATTGAAGTGGAATACAGACTGTTTACAGACAGTAACAAGACAAATAGTGTACTTTACATTTTTGAGAAAGACAGCTGATTACTTCATGAGGCCCACACGTCATTCAATAGTTTAATCGGATTGTAAATTTTATAGTACATTTTTCATACATCCTATTAATGCATGATTACTTTCTAATGATATCATTAGAGAAAATAATTAACGCAGGAATAAATGAAATTGAAGCTATTAACTTTTGTATTCTAAATGTTAGTTTATACTCTATTATCCAGTTTCCTACAGTATGTTTGTTGCCAACTGTTGTAAGCAATGGTATAACTGAATTAACCGCATAAGAATTCGGACTGGGGCCTGTTTCACGAAAGTAATTTTAACTTTTCACTCTTCACTTTGCATTCCTGGAGGACCGTCGCAAGAACGCTGACGTGCCGCAAAAGCCTTTCAGCCGTGTTCGGAGTCGTTTTTGGAGCATCTAACAGGTGACGAGTGACTTATAAGTGACTAGGCAAAGTAATATTGAGAAACGAATTTTGTGTGCTAGCAGTGCCTTAGCTTAGAAACGTACTAGTTGCGAGCGTAATCAAGGGGAAGCTCTAGTTTTGCTTTGTACTAATGAATTACTAGGAACTTTTGAAGAGAGAAAACAAGGAATCAAAAATAATTACTTGAGGAATAGTGACTACCTTGTTCTGCACACCACATTCCAAAAACTCATAACATCAAAACCAGCTTTTTAACGCAAAAAAATGTCTCAAATAGGTGGAACTCATGCTAATTTTGCAATGCCACCAATACGTCTAGAATTGAGGTGCTCCGTGTATTGGCTTCGGGAGCACTTTTTATTTATAACTATTACATTAAAATTACTACTTCATTTAGTGAATGTAAATAATATATAATTTCTCGACGAGACTCGAACCACTGACTCTAAAATTCAAAGTAACTCTAACAAACTCGCCTTAACCAAGTGCGCCACGAAGCTAATACACGGAGCACTTCAATCCAACACGTATTAGTAGCATTTCAAAATAAGCATGTGTTTCACCTATGAGTCATTTTTTGTTAAAAGCATGGTTTTGGTATTATAATTTATTGAAATATGTTGTGCATACAATATATTCACTTTTTCGTCAAATAATTACCTTCCTTTCCTTGTTTTCTGTCGTCACAAGTTCCGAGTGGGTAATGAGTACAACAAAAACTAGAGCTTCTCCTGGATTAAGCACGTGACTAGTACGTTACTAAATTTAAGCGCTACAAAGATACAAAATACTTTTCGGAATATTATTTCGCCTAGCCAGCTGTTAGTCAGTCGTTAGTACAGCGTTACACGATAAAAAATAACGTTCTTGAATACGACTGAAAGACATTGGCGGAAAGTAACCGTTCTTGCGACAGTACTCCGGAATGCAAAGTGAAGAGATGTAGTGAAACGTTGCAAGGTACTTTTGTGAAACAATCAATTTACCAATACCCTTCCCGTTCGGTCTAACTCGGTAACCGGATTTCGGTCCAGGGGAACCGCTCTGCAAACCAGAGCTATATTATTTCCTAGTGTTTGAACAGTGTCTTTCTGGGGGACTGGGACCGCATGTATTACCCCAGAACGCCGATCCCAAAAAATCCTAGATCATTAAGTTCCCGAACCGGGTAATTCAGATCACGTGTTTGTATTGCGTCAGTCTTGCTGACCAGGTTTCAACTCTGGTTCGGAATAGTATCCTTAATGGAGTATTTGGTAGCAACGTAATACAGTATCTATTGAGTCACGAGTTTATACCTTCTCGAAACTAATTGTTTTTATTTTCAATAAGAATAAGATTAAAACTTTAAAACCACGGGCTCAAAGCGTCTGTTGTATCTGGGAAAGCGAAAAAATCGAGACATGGGGCACAAAAGTACTACACGGGGTAAAATGATCATGGAAGGTTTAAAAAACATTTTAAGACCATTAGGCATCTGAGGCTCAGGCCAAGATAGGATAGGAGGAGTGTGTTGGAAAGTAGAAGGCCAGGGCCTATTTTGTAAGTATCATCCCAACATTTGCTTGATATGGCTTAGGAAATACCCTGGGAAAACCTAAGTCAGAATGGTGGGCCGTTTTTGGCTTGACTACAGTATCACATTTATTGGATGCATATTTATGGTGGGAAGATATTGCATTTTTAGAATAATGTTGAACCACACCATATTAATGATAGTTTTCTAAATTGGAATGCATTTGAAAAATGTTTGCACATAATTCCATTTCCAAACTTTGTAATCAACTATATTTTTCCAATAGAATGTAAGTCTTGACTTGTAACAATCCGTCTACATACGCTACAAGTCTGCAGATACTTGTGGACATTTACTTGTGGGTTACAAGTGTAGACGAAAACACTGATATTTCGAGAAACAGAATCACAAGCTATACGAGTTATATTCACTTGTGGTACTAGTCCGTGGACGTGTAGCTGGTATTTTACCACTGTAAGTTAGAGAAACAAGAACTTGTGAAGTGAATTGATATTAATAGTGTAGAGACTAGCAATACTGGTCCAAAAGTTTTGAGAATGCGGGCACTGAAAGTAGTAACGATATTTATATCTGTCTTATATTAGATTACGAGGCAAGTCCTCTGAAGGTGTCTCAAAGATCTGATTATTGGAAGTGGGCAACAGAGATTCAAACCATGTTCTTACAAAATATATTTTTACAAAGCAAAAGTGAGCAAACGAATAGACAGTTCTGTTCGTAAACTTTGAATACTAATGAATGTGGGAGCACAGAACCAAATCCTTTTCGGTAGCAATGCCCTTGTGGTAAAGGAAGAAGAAGACGATTAAGGAATATTGGTTGGAAGGTGTAAAATAAAGTATTTGTGAGTTATATCGCAATTACCAACAAGTCCTTGCCATGAAGCGGTCACATTTTTCTTTTCCTTTTTTAACACAAAACAACTGTAGTATTTGCCGCTCAGGTTTATGGCAGTGTAATGTTTTTTGTAGTGAATCCGTGTTGACTTTCCATTCTGGTGGTTCGGGTTCGATTCCCACCCACTGAGGTACTTTTTCGACTAAAATACTTGCTTCAACTATTTACAGAACTCAATCCGAGATTCTTATTAGATTGGAGAGATAAGAAGTATTACTAGGTAGAATCATAAAGTAAACAGTATGTTTCCATTTGTTCTTTACCATAATAATGAATCTAATTTCAATGTTTTCATTGATCTTTCTCTATCGTTACCTCTCTTTTCATGACTTCGTCTCTTGCTCTTTTTTGTCTTTCTCTGTTACTACCTCCTTCTCTTATACACGCTCTTTGTACTTTTGTGAATGTATGTGTGTTGAATCTATCTCTGCGGATTATTGTAAATATTAATTTAGTCGCCTAGTGGGGAAAATAACCCGGTACTAACTCAGTCAGAAGAGATGGTCGTCCTACAACTTCTCGATTGTTAAACCAACGCTGTATCGACTAAGCAACGGCCACTAGACCCGTGTTAGTCATATTGACCCGGCATTAAGAAGCAGTATCCCGATTAACGTAGCGACAGGTTTACAAATTATACTCCGTGGGTTTGCATTTTATTTATAGCTTTAGGCATGTATATGGATCACTTCGGGTAATGTTGTGCGAAATGAAGTAAGGAGTCGGCCAGGTCCAAAATCGAAGGTACCATCCCGGTACATGCTTCATATGGCTGAGGAAAACACTTGGAAACATAATTTAGGACAGTCAGCCTCTGGCATTGCACCGAATACGAAACGAACGCTGTAATAAGTAAGGTACGGACGCTCGGCATAATACAAACTCGTACTGATGTTTATCACACTCACGCACACACACAACTATTTCTCTCGAAAGAGCTTCATTTTTCTAGATATTCTCCATATGATGCTCAAAGATCAATTCGTTTTTCTGTGTCTGTTCAATATATATAAACATTATGTCGGAAATCATAAGCCTAAAGAGTATTGTGCAACATTTTTAGGAACTCATACATTAAGATGTTTTCTTATCTTTCGTATTTAACTTTAGTTTTCTATGGAATACTCGATTCATTAAGAAAGAAATAATTACCTAGCAACGATAGGGTTCAAAGTACATTTTCGTTTCTCCATTTTAGATAAGGATCTTTTCTACTTGACAATTTAAATTGCACCCTTCAGTTTGTTTTTAACAAGTGATTTACTTAAAGTGAACATAATTTTAGGTTACCGGTTTTGGAGTTTGAACTACGACTCTCTTATGTTTCTACCATTTACTACATACTACAAAAAATCATAAATATGTTTCCAGAACCGAGGACATGTGATAATGTTTACTGTTAAAGAAAAGAAAATTCCAACACTTGGTCGTTCCCACACACACACACTCAGAATCGCACATCAACCACTCTA
>JAGDQP010038205.1:0-13329 GCA_022664845.1 Lepisma saccharinum
AATCCAGATATCCATCCCTTTTCAATTTAAGTGAAAATGTGCCAGCGTGGTCAAGCATGGCATCCTGTCCTAATTTATTTTGGTCTTGTGTCAAAAGTGTACATTTCTTAAATGACAACATGAGTTAAGTAACACATCATACCAATGGTCTTTCGGTTCAGTTTATTAAAGCATGTGATCATTTACTAGTTTCTTTGAACACCTTGCGGGAAATTACGTCTGCAGTTCTCAAATATTATAAAGTGAAATTTGATAGGTAAGGAAATATTTACACTATTTAATGTTATGAGCGCTCCACCTACCATCACTAATAAAAGAGAACACCTGAAAATATCATTAGGATAAATTAAAACGTGCTTTCTCATGTTTCTTGATCCAATAGCACCCAAACCCTCTAATAAATACGTTAATGTCGCGAATTTCAGTTCAGCATTGCGCGTTGGGAAGTGATAGCACGATGTCAAACATACAGCATGAGTGAAAGTTGGTGGCGGCGCTTTAGTTAGGATACCAACTCAACATTTGACTAGTGGAACTGATAGATACTTTGAATATTTTAGTCAACATATTTGGTAATAGGGTTCGAACGCACGTGCTTCCACTTCCCAACGCGCAATGCAGAACTCAAAGTCGCGATATTAACGTATTTATCACAGGGTTTGTGTGGTATTAGACCACAAAACATGAGGGAGCACGTTTAAATTTATCTTAGTGCTATTTCATGGAGTTCGTTTATACTAATGATGACAGGTGGAGCGCTCATAACGTTAAATAGTGTAAAATATTACCTTACCTATCAAGTTTCACTTATAATATTTGAAAGTTACAAACTCAGTTTTCCGAAAATTTTCAAAGAAACTAGTAAATAATCACATGTTCTTACAAATAGAACCGAAAGACCATTGATATGATGTATTAGTTGACTTATGTTGTCATTTAAGAAATTTTCACTTTTGCCACTAGACCACAATAAATTAGGACAGCATGTCATACTTGACCACGATGGAACATTCTCGCTTAAAATAAAAGGGATGTGTTTCTGGACTCCTTTTGGAAATAACTTGGCTACGAAATAAACAAGATGGAAATTTTCCTTTCCGTCACCCTGTAGTCATGTAATATTCGCATTTGGCAGAGATCAAATCAATTAATTAGCACGTCAACTTCATCACTAACTTTAATCTAACATTTAAATTATTGTCTGCGCAAACTTTTATATCAAAGTAAATAAGAAATGCATAATTTCAACACATATGTATGAAGCGCTGCAAACCTTTCAGACGTTCACAACAACATTTCGAAAATTTTCAACACCTGTAACTCGTGTTCCGTCGATACTTCAAAGCGTAGTACTACATGAGTGTTCACTCGAGCACATCATCAATGCACTGTGGAAGTTTCAGGCTGATTTTCGTGTCCCACCGGAGAGAGTTTCTTCTTTAAAAGTAATTTGTCAAGTAATTATAACTTTTGATATCACGGGCGAATTTTAATAGTTTATGTAGTAGATCGAATATAATGTTATCCTCTACAACTTTAATTTTATTTCTGTGCACTTTTGCACTCCATATAACGGTTTAGAAGGTACAAGATATTATATGTCCTAAAACGTGATGTGTAACTTATTTTTGAACAAAATTACAATATTCAACGGCTTATAACTTGAAAACGGTTAGAGATAAGGAAACATTTAATATGAACAATTTTGTGGCACATTCTGTCAGCTTTAATTACGTTTTCGTTAGGACCGCCCATTATCGAGATAAGGACAAAAAAAACAAGAGAAGGAACACATTTTCTCATAGCATGGAGCTAGCTCCTCTTTCAGACCGAGGACGTTTTGTATATTCATCTGCAAGAACCTCCGAATACATTCCAAAGTAAAAAAAAAGTGCGCACAAAAGTCCGTCTAGAAACCATTCCTTTACTGCACTAACTAATAATATTGCTACAAAGTACCGAAACGAGCTCCTCACATTCTAAGCTTGGCACTACATTTTCTGGTAAAGTGGGTCCCGAATAGAGGTGTACGGAAGTGCCAAATAAATTAGGGCATTCGCAACACGTTGTATTAAAGAATATTCTGGAATTTCGACACTTGTACTTGGAAATTCACGCCACCAGAAGTTGTGCTATCTTGAATATGAACATTTTCCCCAGTTCAGAAAGAACAAAAAATGAACGTTACAACGTGGTTGAAAGAAAAATAATGTTCTGGCAGTTCCTGGATTCAAACGCTCAAACATGGGAATAAAAGTTATAAGAACCACGTGATTTACACGTATCAGCTGCGGCTGTTACGCTATACACTCTTCAATCTCGTCTAGTTTTTGCAGCGCTGTAATTAAGTAAGTTTGTCCTGATTTATTTCTTCTAGGATCCCATAGACTTTTAATTTTCGGAGTTAATATTCACGGTACACAATTTCAGTTACTAGTCTCTTTAAGGAAATGTATAAAAACATACACTTTTCATCATACAAGATTGCTTTTTTATTAAAATAATAAATATTAAAGGTTTTAAAACTCTTAGACACAGTTGACTTGTTACAATTAATGCATAGTAATCTAGATAAAATTATTGTGTTAATTCAATTTGTACGTTGTTTCCTTATTTTAATTTATTATGGCCGTTTTAAAAACGTTTCCGTCTAAATATCGGACAGATCCTAATAGCGGACAGTTATCCTAGAAAGGAACGGCTACGGGTATGGTAAATAATAATATATAAATGGTTGCATTGCGCTTGCAGAATTAATAATAAATAATTTTATAAGTTCAATCCCAGCTAGCAAGTAAGTTTGCTGCAATTTAGCATTTGAATTGCCATTGAGTTGCAAGAATTGTCAGGAATCGCAAGAATATAGCATGAGTGCAGTAAGTTAACTTAACTATGTAATTCCCCTTGCACTGCAATTTTGCCTCAAGTTTCTTTTTCTTTCTTAGTAGAAAAGAAGTTACACAACGTATTATTTCTTTCTTAGTAGTTGCCTAGTAACTTTGCGGGAGTTTAGCATCATTTCCAGTTGAACTAAGCCAGGTTCTGCAAAATTGCTTCAAGTTAATTCAATTGAATAAGAAATTTTGCAGGAATATTACGATAGTTATCAAGCAATTTTGCTGCACTCTTGTGATAAGATATATTTGCTATCAGAGATGCAACGTTTATTTATGTGAACATACAATTGTACTATGTATATCCGTAGACGTGTAGGTAAGATGATTAAATGCTCTCTATTGCAGATGCAATCAAATAGTAATATAATTGAGCATTTCATTATAGTTCAATCGAGCTCACTGGTGTTAGTAGATTTAGTGTAGGCAAGCGCTTATTTTAGAAGTTAAGACTTACAAAAAGCTGTTTAAAGAATTTTATCACTTAAGACGGACTGAGTAAACCGAGCCTTGTCAGTATTGAATGCGAAAGAGCAAGATCTATTGATGCCAGTGAAATCATCACTACTTTTATATACCGATATGAGCGTCACATGATTTGGTTTAATTGGATAGATTGATTGAATTGTCACTTACGTAGCAAACGAGTTTGTAAGGATGGAACCTAATGTTAGAAGTAATTTGGACTCCGAAATATTTCGTTCAATAGACTCGGAGATAATTTAACTCGTGACCACATGCGTGCTACGTGGGTTCAGTTTCATTAGATATGTATAAGTACTGTTCTTTATATAATAGAACACTCTAAAAGCAAATAAAATTATATGCTTAGCTCACGTAGGTTTCAGGAACTGGAACAGGTTCCTCTTTTTCTTGTTCTTCTTTTTCTTATCTTTATTATTGTTAATCCTTACTTTTTACTTATTTTTCGTCTAAGTTATGTCCCTTTTGAGACTGTAGATATAGAGATACAGTTCATACAGCTATGATAAAATGAGAGACAAAGATTTTCAAAATATTAAAGTGTACTTGTAACTTGTGATGTTAGAATTACCAAACAGTTGGAAGAGCTTACTCTAGTGCACGCGACATAAAATTATCAATGTGATAAGCAATCCTCCGTTAAATCAATCCCTGATACCTTGAGAGTCAATCCCTGATACCTTGAGAAACAGACTTTTGAGTGAAATGGTAGCCTTTTAAAACAAAATGGATATTCGGTATTCGTGGTATGAAAACAGATAATCCTTGAGCAAAACCAGTTACCACCGTAGCATAGGTCACATTCCTATGGAAAGCTTGTATCCGTAGTCTGGTACCACTGCAAAGGTTAGGCAGGCTGCGATTTCTCAACAACATTAGCAGGTATGTCCACTTTTAGGAGAAGTGTATGTATTGGGGATACTTGGAGTAGTTAATGTATTTAGAAATTCCACGGGGTAGTGAACCACATCATCACTATGAACTGCCAAATCTACAGATC
Source organism: Lepisma saccharinum (assembly GCA_022664845.1). Classification (NCBI taxonomy): domain Eukaryota; kingdom Metazoa; phylum Arthropoda; class Insecta; order Zygentoma; family Lepismatidae; genus Lepisma; species Lepisma saccharinum. Next base: position 4,378 of record JAGDQP010038205.1, read on the forward strand.
GATACTTCATTTGGTCACCATCGAAGGAATCTAAGAGAATTTTAATTATTGCGGTTGCTCTGTTGCTTTTAGGGGTTAAAATGGTACGCTAACAAGACTATTCCATCGATATCTCTTGAATATTCTGCTTATCGGTATGTTTCTAGCTTAATCCGTTTGGACTGGGCGTTGATATGTCAGTCAGTCAGGATTTCTGTTTTTATATATCGATTATATAAGTTTATTAAAATTATTATAAAAGCTGCTCGGAATCCGTTTTCCAACATCGGTCTGTATGGTGTAGTGGATAAACTACTTAACAGCTATGATATGGGTATCGGGTTCGATCCCACCTTAGAGCAGGAAGTTTTTTACCAAAAGAAATAACTCTTTTCATTTTTAATTTTGAAAAATGATTTTTGGCTTCCTTACCGAGCGTCAGTGAAATACGTTAGTTAAATACATATTAGACATAAAGTTCAAGTTCCTAGCTTAAGCCGTTTGACCTGGACGTTGATATGTCAGTCCGCATAGTTATCTGAAAAAATAAACCTTCTTCCCCCACTTCTAGGGCCAATATAGAAAGCGATGAAACACGTGTCTAATTATTTTAAAATGGAAGCTTAAGTACCAAATTTCTTTTCTGTAGACTTAAGGTTTTCGAGCTATGTACATTGTATATTAAAATAATAGCAAGCCCCTATTACTCCTTTGCAAGGTGAATATCCGGAAAAAAACTTCCTTGGTGGTTACTTCCGTCATAAAACCTATGCACTGTATACATTTCAATTGAATTGTATTTATGGCTTTAGGCTTCTAAGGCTCAGGCCGGGATAAGGGGCAGGAAACGATTCAGGAATGTTTCGGCCTATGTTGAAAGTACCATCCCAGCATTTACCTGCTGTGACCAAAGATAATCCCTGGAAAAACCTCAGTGAGGATGGTTTGCCGTTACGATCGAACCCACGATAAATGCTACGAAGACGCTTTACCACTTAGGTACGGCGGGCTGGTGTATAAATTTAAAGTTTCTATCTTAAATCGTTTGGCCTGTAGGTTGATATGTCAGTCAGAGTCAATACTTCTGTTATATGTTATATATATATATATATATATTATATCACTACAGTCAATAAGTTCGTGGACTGGACGCAGTGTGGCACTAATTTTGTGGGACGTGCAGTCCTGGAGGAATCAGTGGAAGTTCGTATCTCGACCAGCAAGAGGCAGGTGTGTGCATAGAGTGTAAACAGCGTTGTGTCTATGTTGTGAAAGGAGTTGAATGTGCTGCGACGGGCCTGGAGAATGTAGAAGTTTGAACAACGAGCAAACTTGAAGTTCTGCTAAAAACTAGGCACATCTGCAACAGAAAGGTTGGAGATGATCAGACAAGTGTACGGTGACAACTTCCCTGGGTCGCAGTGCTGTGTTTAACCTCTTCGGTCCAGGAAAAACAATTTTTTTAACACCTTCAGTCCCAGCGTCTCCTTGAGGCGACATGAAACAACAATAACAAATAATTATTGTGGGAAAGCGCAATGATAGTTTCTGTTGTTAGCTGTTCCTATTTTTAGAACAAGGTTGGAGTTAAGTAAAAAAAATGTTTTGGCGGTGTTTGAGTTACTATGGTCTGAAGGAGCGTAGTGAGAATTTGACTTTTCGAGAAGACAACAGTTTTTGTCGTCCAGACATGCTTAGGGTATTATTTTGAAATTATTTTTTTTCTACTATTATGTCATTTGTTCATGAATTTGAAGTTAAATATTTGGATATTTTAAATAAATATTCGATATTTGGAAAATGTAATGGCAAGTAGGGAGAACAGTGTTGCAAACTTTAGTGTCTCCTGTAGGAGACATTGGGTCTCTAAGCTTAGTTAAGGAATTGGAAGTAGCGTTGCGTTTCTAATTCTAGAAGTTACATTTAGAGATTTTTTAATTACAATAATTGTTTTTTTACTTATTTTTCTCCCCATATCATATTTTGGGGGGTTATCTTTTACTTTCCTTTGATTATGGACTTCCATCACAGATCACTATTATATTAATTTTCTATATGACCTTTTCGGTTTCCTATTTCGTCAGTTTTTGATATGAGAGGAAAATTCGTTTTCATCCACATGACATGTATATCACTAACATATAATAAAATGACATGTAAATTCGTAAGAAACATCTGCAGGGAGTGTACAAATTATCTTACTAACCCAATTTAAATGAATTTAATGAAGGCATGTAGACATCTTTGGATCAGCACGAATAGATGATAATGGTAAAATTTGTGGGATGAAGAGAGTGGGATGAAACAGGTGAGTAATGATAAAACCCACGCACACGATGTTCGTCCAGCATAGAGCCCACATGCCCGGAGCGGGGATTGATTCAAGGACACTACGATGAAAAGGCGGATGCTCTACCACTGAGTCACCACAGCCCCATAATTACTTCAAATGCTTTTATCAGAACAGAGTGGAGACGAAATAATACTCATATGGAATGGATGAAACAATTCACAAAGCTTTCCCGACCGATCCAACGGATTCTTTTTCGTCCTTACTCGCGGACATTGCAACGAGACAAAATGTAAAAAACTCAGAGTTTTTCTTGAGGTTCCATGGGCAAAAAATGCAACACGCACACAGGTGTCCTGAGATGGTGAGGGAAAACTACGTGAGCCGCTTCCGCATTGAATAAAACTACACTACATTAGGTCCATCCATTATTCCTTTATTTAGGGGCTAAGTTAAAGACATTTTGTTGAAAAACCTGTGCATTTTAATGGTTATTGTTTTATTTGATGAACTGCAATTATATTTGTATGGGATGTTTACAATCTATTTTAATTTTGTTGCATTTCTTGCGAAATTCGTCAATTGACGGATTGATGAGCTTGATGGTGATTGTATCGACATTTGATCTTACCGATGACGAAGATCGACCCAAACCTAGAAGGGCCAAATGCGAATGAAGATAAAGAGGAAGACTATGAAGATCGGAATGAAAGTGATAGTGTTGTATGTTCAAATTCTGATGTCAAGGAATGAGAAAGACGAAATATTTCGAAAAGAAAGGAGGAATGCCCTAAAATTGTTCTCTGAAATCACAGACACTTGTAAAGAGCAGAGGCTCAGTTGATGAAGTAGTAAGGAATGATGGCATGGCAGCTGCTTTCATAAAATGTTAAGAAACTTGCTACTCTCGTCTAATTCAAAGAGGCTTCGCATCCAATGGATATGTGTCAACGCTGGTCAAAGAAAGAAAAAAGCAGGAGACATTCAGCTACCTTCAGTTGTCAAATCGTATTCCTAAAGTATGGTAAATGTCAATCTGATTGGAAAAATATTTGGCGTGTGTAGAATAAACGCTCAAAGAGTTCGAATGATGATGCATTTCCTGGCTTCTCCATCGCAGCTTCCCGAATTTAATTTAGGCGAAAGCTAACAAGACTGCAAACGCCAACGATAGAGATTCCAGTGAGAAGATAAGAGGATTTGCTTATTGACGATGAGGGACAGGAATAATTCAGTGATCCCGATACAGTCCTCTTCCTATACGATCTAAGCATCCACAAGCTACTGTTCCAAATCCACCTGACAAACTGAGAAGAAAAAATGTCCTTCAACTTCCAGAATTTCTTTCGCAGGTTAAAAAGAACAGATACCGTTTATCAGGATGTTCGCCTAACTCTGCCAGAATTTGATGTTCTATGTGTAAAATATTCCTTTACCTTCAAGAATGGAGAAAACCTTTTCAACTGTATCATCTTCTCTAAATAAGCATTGGTTGGAGGTCTAAATACTTAACACCAATATGCAAACTAAAAGGAAATGTATAATAAGATTTATCATAATCTCTACTGTAAAATACATTAAAATATACTCTAAATGTACTCGTGTAACTTAAATTAAACTGTATTCTACACACTGCTATCCATTAAAATAGTTAATGACGTAAACAGCCCTAGTTTTCAGTAAAAATGCAAGTACAATTTAGAATTAAATTCAAGACACATGTATACGTTAGAGACCCAATGTCTCCTCCAGGAGACATGCAAATCTGAATAAACCACCTGACCCAAAAATTCAAAACTGGTATTTTTTTACATCAAGGAAGGTAGTAATGAGAATTCACAAAGAAAAAGTAAATTTCGCAAAACTTTTTTTTCCTGGACTGAAGGACTATTGAATTTCATGTCGCCTGCAGGCGACGCAGGGACCGAAGAGGTTAAGTAGCACCAACGTTTTGTGGAGGGGAGAAACCGTTTAGAGGATGATGAACGTACTGGTCGGCCAACAACAATCCGAACTGAACGCAAGATCGAAGATGTTGCAATGGTGGTGGGCGCTAACCGTTGCGAGTCGGTAGACGACATCGCAGCAGCAGTACTGATCATCCATGGTACTTGTCACAAAATTCTGACGGATGAGTTGGATATGTCGCGTGTCACCCAACACAGTGTGACACGCATTCTGACACAAGACCAACGTGAAGAACGGATGACCGTTTGCGGTGACATGATCAGTAGTTCTGACGCTGATGGAACGTTCCTGCACCGGATAATGACGGGAGATGAAACAGTGTGTTCCTGTACGATCCACAACTAACGAGACATGCAACCACGTGGAAATCGCAAAAAACAAAAACAAAAGAAACGAAACAAGATAGGTCAGAAGGGAATGTGATGCTTGAACTGTTTTTCGACTCGCAGGGAATTGTGAACATGGAATGCATCCCACAAAGAGCAACTGTCAACAAGACTCGCTACAAGGATATACTTGGCCGCCTACGCTAGTTAATACGTCATCAGTGTTCTGAACTTTGGATCAAGAAGAACTGTATTGCTGCACGACAACGTTCCTGTACATGCCTCTCTCCATGTCCAGGAAGAGCTAGCAAGGCAACATATCACCGTTTTGCCACATACTCCATACTCAGCTGATCTCGCACGATGCGATTTCGATCTCTTTCCCCGCTAAAGCTAAGTTACGTGGACGCCGCTTTCATTTTTCCGAGGAGATCGTCACTGCCACAAAGGATGCCCTAAGAGGGATGTCTGCTAACGCCAACATTTTTCAAAAATATTTTCAACAGCTCTACGAACATTGACAGACGTGCATCGCTGCCAACTATGACTATTTTGAAGGTCAGTGTGGATCTGTGTAAGTGTCTGTTTCAGTGTCTGTGTGTGTGTGGTACTAGTATACGGTATTGCATGTACTGGTCTACGGTCATTCTCATTATGATAAGAACTGCTCGCAAGCCGTTTTTGAGCGTTGGACTGTATGGTCTAGTGGACAAAGCACTCAGTCCCCACCTGGCGCTGGTAGCGCGACGTTGGAAATATCATGAATGCCAGTGGTGGTGACTGTGGTGGCAGCTGTGGGAATGAAATCAGTTAACGCTTAATTTCATATTGTTTTTGTCTATATATACTTAGTTGTTATGTTAAAAAGTTTAATACAGAATGTGACAAGACAAGACACCTTAAAATAGATCTACATAATTTGACTGCTAAATTACAATTGCAAAACTTACATGAGGTTATTGGACGTTATTTTGGCTTAGAGGTTCATGAAATACGTTTTATTAAACCTGATTTCTACTATAACTTTGTATAAGTACGCTGTTCTAATACACAAATAACTCAACGTACTTAAAACGGTTTAAGCGTGAAATACTTTATTGTTCTAATTTTGAACGTTTCAATGAAAATAGAAGAACAAGAGTCAACAGTTGTATCAGTATGGATAGATCCATTACAACTTAGTGATGAGGTGATCAAACAGACTTTTAGAGCTTATGGCAAAGTAATACGGGTAGTACGTATTAATTACCCCTCCCACTTTTATCTATATTCGGTTTATACGGGCAAGTGCCTAGTTCATTTTTCGAATGCAGAGAGAAATATCCCATTTTTTCTCTAAAGTCAAAACTTAAAAATTCAAACATGTATACAAGAGCAAGGTGGAGGTGTGGCTAAAGAAGCCCCACCTTAACAGTCATTGGCTTGTTCACCCGGAAGAACAGAAGTTCTTCTTTTTAATTCAGAACATTTTCCTTTCTTCATAGCGCATAATAGTAAGGATATTTTTACAGATGCGCAACACTCCGCACTCGCAGTTCCCTTTACTGAAAAAGAACTGTGTGCTGCATTTAACACTGTGAATTTAGACGCTTCGCTAGGTTTAGATGAGTTGGGTCCCCTTTTCTATCAAAATTTAGTAATTTGGTTCGGTCGATGTTAACTAATCTATTTAATCAGTTTATCCTGTTGCATTTGATATCTATGGATTAGGGACCTGTGATTGGGATTTTACTACCCAAAAAAAGGCAAGTCTCGTAAAGTGGATAATTTGCGGTTAACTTCTCTTTTGAATACGGACTGCAAATTATTGACAGAAACAATTATGCTGCATGGTCAATCTTATCTGTCTAATTTATTAGAATGCCAAGGGGGAATGGCTAACACTAATCCCTTCATGTTTTGTTAGCCAATTTACGCAAACTTATACGTGCATATCAACTAATATTTGTTTCATATTTTAAAAAGTATTCATTTTCCTACAAATCTTATTTCGCTGTTGAGTAATTTGTTAGATGTCCGTATTTTTAGGCTACATATAAATAAACGTTTGCTGACTGAATTTTGCATGGAAAAGGGACTACACCAAGGGGATGCCCTTGCCCCATACTTTTTAAATATTGCACTTATGCATCTTGTCTATTTCTGTTAGAAGAGGTCTTCAAGGTATTCATTTACATCAAGTTTACTTTAAAGCGATTGTGTATGTTGACGACGCGCTTTGAATAGCGCGGGATAGTACGGAGGTTATGTATATTCTAGAAACTTTACAACAATTTTCTCAGGTCTCTAATATGCGTATTAATCCGCATAAAACACAAATGTTACTTATGGATAATCCAAGGATTTAATTTCATACGGAACAGTAACAAATTTTCTTAAATAATTAGGGATTTTGTGGCGCCATAATATTCAACATACCATTGCTCTTAACTCTCAAGTTTTAATACAAAAGGTAACAGCGGACTTTAATAAAAATATAATTGTTGTTTTTATACTTTGTTGGCCAGAGCTAGGTTTATTAACGTTTATATCGTCTGCCAATGTACTCATATTCTACAGTTGTTTTACTCACTCAAAAGACGTTTGTTAAATTAGATATGATGATAGGTAGTGGTTCAATTATATTCGACATACACGTAGTGTATTACCAGTAACGGCGTGTGCCTCCAGTTAAAACATTTACGTACTCAAGGAGATGCTCTACTTATCAATCGGACATTTCAATTAGTGACTGAATTTCCTGCTCTTTATTCGACTCAAATTTTGGAGGAAGTTATTCGCAGAACGGAGTTAACTTTACCTATAGCCACCCTTTCCTGGCGATATTTAGTGCCTTACTTCATAAACGTTTTGATCCATATTGCCTATGCACTGGTAGCTCACATCCCATTAGATCAATGGAGAGTGCGGCAAATATATGGTTATTTTAAGAAACTTAAAAGTCGCCATATTCCAGCCGTTAAACGCTCTAATCCTGATAAAGATTGGTCGGCAATATGAAGAAACATGCAGGTCATTTCTATGGTACCGTCCTTACATAACTTGGCTTATGAAGTTACAAATAATATCTGGCCTACTAAAGAGGTATTGTATAAACGAGGCTGTACTCTCGATACTAATAATTGTGGACAGATAGAAACCTTACAGCATAAAGGTTTGGGCTGTGATTCTAAACACACTATTTGGTTACAATACGGTAAGATAATGAACCGAATCAAGAGAAGTTGTTTTCGGAATTATGCTATTGAAGACCTTATCCGTTTCCCAGATTTCAAGTTTTTTCCAAGGAAAATATATATATATATATATATATATTGGCTAACAATACAAACTTAAGATATTCTTTAGCACACATACTTACTGGATGTTGTATATTATGTTCAATTCTTAAAGGAACAATATTCTTTGTTCCCTGTTCCTAATAAAACTACAAACTTTTCGAATTTTCACAGGGCTATACATGTTTAAATGCTTTTTCGGTTGGTGTGTTATGGCAGAATTTTTCATATAAATTATATGATATTTTTTATATTATAGTATATAGAACTATTGTATTATTGGATAGGAAAAAGCACGGTACCGCTATGTTAAGGTTATTGGGTTAGATCCTACCTGAGCTGAGCATTTTTTTTGTATCTCTGCTTTTAAAAAGAAATAACTTTTACCTCCATTTCTACTTTCCAAAAATGAACTTATTTTGATTCCTTAAAGAACAGAAGTGAAATACTTTAGTAAAAGACAGATTAGATATCAATTTCAAGTTCCTAGCTTAAGCCGTTCGATCTGGACCTGGATATGTCAGTCAGCATAGTTAAATTTAAAAATAACACCCTGCTTTCTTAACTTTTAGGATCGATATAAAATCAGTGAAACACGCGTCTAATTATTTCAAAAGGAAAGTGTAAAAGTACAAAATTTCTTGTTAGTAGACTTAAGGGATTCTCAGATATGGGTAGTAAAGAATTGCATATTAAAGAATTGCAACCCCAGTCCACCCCTTTTTTAAGCCAAATTTCGAAAAAAAAATTCTTGGTGGTAACTTATGTCATGAAACCTATGTAGTATAAAAATGTTTTGTTCCTAACAAAAACCGTTTGACCTGGGCGTTGATATGTCAGTCAGGACTCCTGCGTAGCCTAGTCGGTAGTGCGCTCGACTTCAGTGCGAGCAGTCTCAGGTTCGATTCCCGGTGGGGGTTCAAAAATGTCGGTGTTTTCCCAACATCGTGAGGACAATTGCAGAGCTGCTGTAAATAAAAATCAGTGACGATCACAGTGAGAGCTTTGGCTCTCCTCTCCCAACCCGTCTGGTCAGCGTGGGAGCAGTAGACCAACTCCTCCTTTCGGGGAGAGGCCTCATCTACTAGTGGATTGAATATGGCTGTGATTT
>JAGDQP010038206.1:0-18263 GCA_022664845.1 Lepisma saccharinum
ATTCTTCAAACTTGAAAGAGCGATTTCTCATCCTTTTAGAGTGGTGCACTGTGCATCATGGGCACTAGTCAAGTTTGTTTTCCCGCCATTTGTTGCTGCAAAGGTTATCGAAAGACAGAGTCCTACTGTGAAGTTAATGAATGGCGTTTAGTTAAAAATAACAACAGAAGATCTAATAATCGTACTCGATGACAAAAATATTCCAGAAGACATGAGGAGTACGATATATACAAGAAATCTTTGAACGTTGTTTTCAAGTACTTAACGGGACGGAAGAGAACATTTTGAATGAAGGTGTTGCTAGGCTAGGGGATAAACCGTTGAATTACTGGTCAAGAGGTTGCAGATTCAATTCACACCGAAGTCAAGCTTTTTTTTCTCTCTCTCTGTGCCATTCATAAAAAAAAAACACTACTATTCTTTCTTACTACTTATGAATAAATCCTTCGTTTTGCTTCTTTTTCCATTTTCAAGTTTTTATTTTCGAAGAATCCGCTCGATTCGAGTGGAATACAGCTCTTCTGTATTGATTACGTTTGTAATAGGTAATACTCAACGGTGTATGAACAAATAAGTAACCGCCACTTAAGTTACATTTTATTTGTATTTTCTTTAAACTTGCCTGCTAGTAAGATTGAAGATGAGATATTTCTTGTACGAGGAACTTCCTTCTTTTTGAGTAGTTGCTAAATAGTTGAGTTAGTTAGCAGTTAAAATATCATTAGGAGCAAGAGAGTTTGAAACAGTTCTTTTTGTTTTTTTCTTCCACAGGTGACCTGCCTCGCAGATTTCTTCCGGGAAGATGAAATCTTCATTGCGTACGGCCCAGAGCGTTACTCACACGACGATTTCGACCTCGACTCGGATGGTGAGTATGACTGATCCTTTTATATAAATGAATAGGCATATTTGTTGTGTTGACTTCCGGAGTTTACTTAACTGGAAAATTCTGTGAACATGATTCATAGTAATTTCTAGAAGTTCTTTACATGCTTTTCGAACGAAGTACGTAAAAATAACATGCGGTTTCTTATATGTTAATCATATGAGTGTGAGACAATTTCTCGAAAGATGTATACTGTAATTTATTTGACGAATTACGTCAAAAAAGTTTGGTGAATTTCAGGACATACAGGACCAAAATTCCTGGTGGAAATGGACAGATAAGACGAAGTGAGAGCATCTTCTCCAAGAGAACTGTAATGCCTGCAGTTTGTAGCTATTTTGTTTATCGAATTCAGATAACTTTTCCTTTCCTTGGAGCGAAAATGGGGCACTACTTCTTAATCTCGCTGATTTGGTGTCGTTTTCTTTTTATGTCTTAAAATTTGCATTTTGCATAAGCATAAAATCTAATATAAACAGCAGATGCTACTTGATTTAATCAACAGATGTTGCAAGAGCAAGAAAAAAGAGAAAGTCCAGAACATTGTTCTGGAAACAGAAATTCGAGTGAAGTTCCAGATCCAACAGATATCAGTTAGTGATGCCAACTTAGAACAAGTAAAAAGTAGCAAAAAAAAAATAACTGAGAAAATGGCTAAGATCGCATTTTAGATGCCATAAAATGTGGAATACCATGGATCGTTAATAATGACCATTCATGTTCGAGTTTTTGTAAACCTTTTCTGAAGTGAAGTTCATGTACGCAGTGGTTTACTGACTTTCCCCTCCAACATTCTCCAGTTTCAGGGTATGGGGATTGTCCTTATATAATTATTTCGGGAAAAAAGCTATAGATAGCTTGATATTACGTTCAAATACCCTCTCGCTAATTTGGTCACATACCACGTTCCTGAATAAAGAGTGCTACTACATGTGCCTTAGTTTCATCCTACATCATCTTTAGTAAGGATATTTTGATTGTTTTCTCGAAATTTGTCCTTTCAGTAACGTAATGGAGGAGGACGATCTTGTGACCTGAAAGTTCTTGAACAAGGTGAAGCGATGTGTTTGCCGCTGCCTTTCATTGCATGAAGATAACTATGCCATTTGTTTAGGTATAGCGGAAGTCATTCCACTAACGTTCAAAAGTTTCATCTCTTTGCCTTTACTTACGTAGAAACTTGTCAATGTGGTCGTTAATCATACATTTAAATTCATTTGTTTTACCTGGGTGAAATAGCACTGTATTTCTTTCATGAATAAACCTGGCATATCATAGCGATAAAGAGTTCCTATAGTGACTTATCAAAATGAAATATTCATGAATTAATTCGTGTTGATCTGAATTTCTCGTCACCATATGTTAAATAGGTATGATTCATACAAAAATGTCTGTGAACTCGTCAAGAATAGGATTGAAATTTGGTTTGCCAATATAATTCGATCACAATTTATATTCTGAAGACCGAGTTTTCAGTTCCAGTGTGATGCTCGCACATGCGTAGAAAGAGAAAACTGTTTCCTAAATCCAAACGTACAGTTTCTGATCAAGTGTTTGCTGCCGTCATTTTGAGTACGCACTTCAGCAGAAGTGGGAAATATTCTCAGTGAATAGGGATAGCAATCCCTAACTGACAAATAGAAAATGTTATTAAAACGGCGTAAGTCGTGGCAGTAACTTTCTGTTTTCATCTAGTGTTTTCTGATCACTGGCAGTTTAGTCCGGTCATTAAGACGATGGACTTCTAACTGAACAACCCGTGTTCAAACCTCGCGTGAGGCTTTTATTATTTTATTTTCCTGAAAACTGCAAGGTGGTTGGCTGGTTTTTCGCTACGAGAACACTATAAATTAAACGTACAAAATGTTTGGAAATGCTAGTAATAGTGATTTTGATTGTATTTGTAGTAAAAATGATTTTGAAGTAAAAGTAACTAGATCTAGCTATAAAGTGGCTAGATTTGTATCACTGATTATCAATATAGTATTCCACAGTCCCTTGTGAGGTAGAGCGAGATGATGTAAAAGTGGATGAGAAGAAGAGAGGCGTAATCTTTGAGAAGTTTTTTGAGTTGGTCTGTTTTCGTTGTAGCTTATCAAAGCGTAGAAGTGCGTACTTCACTTTCTTCTCGTCTCTCTCTCAGCTGGTGTTGAAAGCGACAAGTGCCACTTTTCTCGTCTTTGGATGTTGCTTTGAAAACCTTTCCAAGAAGCTATTTTTTCCGCGCTAATAAACTACCATCTCTCGAATTAGCTTTCTAGTCTTGCCCGGTCTCCGATGACCATCTCCTGTCGTGTGTTGTGGATTAAGTTACAAGACTTCACTTTAGAAGACTTTACCAAAATGCTATCATGTTAGCGACGTTCTTCTGTTAAAATAGTAATATTAGATTTTATGTGGCATAAAGGCCGAATGTTAGGGTAGTGTCATATTTCGTTTTCAATGTTTCTGCGATTGGTCAGTGCTGACAGTAACCTTTACTAGTAAGACATTATCATATAATATTTGCTTTAATTAATTAGAAGTAAATCCCATGTGAATTAGAGCCGTCAAAGATATTTATCTAGCGAATGCTCATTAACAGGACAATTGCCTTATTCATAGTTTTTCTTTAACACAAAGGTCCTGTGAATATCAATGAAAAGGGAATCGAACCCTAAGTTGAGTGAATATTTATTTCAGCATTTATGCTGGGTATTAACAGCCTTAGTTTCAATGTGGTGGAAATATGAAATAAGTTCGTCATACATCTAGACAGTCGCAGATCTTACAAGGAAGTTACATTTTCCAACGTACGCCGATTTTGATGAAAACTTACGGTGTAGCCCGGGTCTGTTTTGATCAAGGGGCTGTATCGATCGCGGGGGAAAGGGAGACAGGTCAGTACAATCATGCTTTGCGAGATTTTTTTCCAGTCTCCACTGTGTTAACTGAAGTACTATTGAGCGGGAAGGGAAATATCTCAAGCAAACATACTGATGGGGTAGAAAAAAATGTTCTATTTGTTTCTTCTGTCATGATTAGAATGTCAAAATATGTGCACATGCAAATTTTGGCAACTCGAGCGCAATTACTTTGGGAGATATCGATGATATAATAGTGAGATTCCTGTTTTTTCTGGATAGTGAAGAAAAAATTTGAAATATCCTTATATTTGTAAAATGCTGAAGGAAATGGAAAGCAAATATACATTAATGGATACTGGATGGAAGGTGCTATCGGTTGGAGGGTATGTTCTTCACGGCCGCCATGTTGAATCTCGACTGATTTTCTTAAATGGGAAGAGGGTCGTGTAATGTGTCATTCTAGGCTAGAATTTTACGAGAAACATGTTTCTGATGTCAGTTTTGCAGTAAATGTAATATTGTGAGAGATAATGACGTGCGACATTAGTATGGGCTAATGAGGCAATATTCTGAAAACATCCATTTTGTTTTGAAATAATGAAGGAAAGATATGACCTAAGCACATACAAATGTATATCGATATAGCACTATAATCAGGAACAATGTGTATGCAATTAGGTTACGTTTCTTCATTATTTCAAAATAAAATGGGTGTTTTCAGGAAATTGCACTATTAGCCTTCTAATGTCACACTCCATTAATATTACATTTATGGCAAAACTGACTTCAGAAACGTGTTTCTCGTAACATTCTAGTCCAGAATAACATATTACACGACCCTCTTCCCATTTAAGGAAACCAATCGAGATTCAATATGGCGGCCGTGAAGAACATACTCTCCAACCAATAGCGCCTTTCATCCAGTATCCATTAATATGTATTTGCTTTCCAAAGCTTTCAGCATTTTACAAATATAAGGGTATTTTCACACTTTTTCTTCACTATCCAGAAACAGACATCTCCTAGAGCAATGCGCTCGAATTACCAAAATTTGCATGTGCATATATTTTGACATTCTAATCATGACAGAAGAAAGAAATTGTAACCTTTTTTCTTCCCCATTAGTATGTTTCCTTGTCAGATCATAACGGTATTTACCTTCTGATCAATGTCCCCTTGATCGAAAGTGGGAGGAAACTGCAGAACCCCGAGAAAACGCACGCTCACGGTGTTGATCCACCACAAAGCGCACATGATACGTGCCGGTATCGAACCGACTACCCTACCCTCCAGAGGTGAGCGCTGTACCACTGAGCCACTGTGGTGGCCTCACGAAACATTTGAGTACACAGTGTAACACAAAAAGGTCCTAAGATAACCTTTTATTTTGATAATTATTAAAGTTAAAGTTAAATTGGTACTATTGGGTAAAAGATACAATGCTCTACTTGTGGAGGGTTATAACTTCATGGCTGACATTGAATCTTGGTCCTAAGTTTTAAGCAAAAGGAGGGTCATAGGACATGCCAATGTGGATTAGAAGATTAGAATACATGGGTGAAGTTAGTTTTGTCTTATCATTATTTCTGAAAGGAGTAACGATATGTGAATTTAGAGTGGATTGATTGAGGTAGAAGTAAGGAACCTTCAACTTAGGCCCTGGCCGACACCTTCCCGAATCCTTTTCCCACCCCGGCCTGAGCCTGCCTAAAGGCCATAAATAAAATTCAAATTCAAACAAGCCACTCGTAATGCTTCCTGCCTTGCTGTATTTCAAAGGTTTGTGAGCAGTAGCTTTGTTTCATATGATTCAACGATTTTCCTTTTACCATCTGTCCATTCTCTATTCCATACTCACTGTGTTATATATCTAAAAATTAATTTCGTGAATTTCAAGTTACGTGAGTGAACGTTGCTTTGTTGTACAAGCCCAGAAGGTAGATAAGATTCACCAATTTATCTGAAACAAAAAGGAAAGAAGACAATGACTATTACGTCATACAACTGTGGTTACTTGCGGGCTGTTAATCCATATGATTTAGGAGATACGAGGTAATTGTCTCAAGTTCTTAAAATTAGATTAAGTATTCGCGGGAGTTAGGCAAAGGCTCTGAAGTAAAGTTTGGTGCTGCAGAGATGCTCTCTTGAAAACACTGAGCTCAGAAACCACAGCTCTCCTCGCTTAGCGTCATTCATTCAGTTTTACTGCCTGCTGGGAGGAAAAGTGGCGGCTTGTTACAAACCCATCTGTAAGCAAAAGTTTATGCAAACTTCTGCGTGATCAGAGTGATTAGATTTTCATCAATTTCAGCTCATTTCCCAGAATGGTGTTGAGTTTGTGCCGGTATGGGACTAAGGTGAAATCCAAGCGTCGCTTAAGGAAGTTTCCAAAATCCAATTGGGATGTCTGTTTGTGCGTACCCGGGAGGACAGGTAATGGTTTACTTGTTCTCAAACCGCACACACACACATATATATACAAAAAGTTTACGGTTTGAATTAGTGTGAGTAGGGAATGTTGAGATATACAGATTTAATGTTGCCCACGAGACGAGATTGAGGCTGTCCTTTCTCGAAAATGTCTCGTCTCGAAAAGATGTGATATTACAATAGTTCTGTCTCGTCTCGTGGCCACACTATGCAGATTAGCTCGCTCCAATCCCCACTCCATCTTTAACACTTGTCAAAATATTTTTAAAAAACTAAGAGTACTCTCAAAAATGTAAGCGCATAGCGCACTAGAATTTACAAATTACTATTAAATACAATGGACAGCGATCTCGAAATCATGTCGATTGATGAGTGCCGAGACTTCAATTAAATAATGACGTCATAATCTTTGAAAACGTATATGGAGGAGATCTCGAGATCGCTGTCCATTGTATTTAATAGTAATTTGTAAATTCTAGTGCGCTATGCGCTTACATTTTTGAGAGTACTCTTAGTTTTTTTAAAATATTTTGACAAGTGTTAAAAATAGGGGGATTGGAGCGAGAAGACCTCTTAACTAACCCTATGGCTTACGGAACTATCAAGTTCATCGCCGCAGTGACAATAGTTTGCCAATTTTCATCAACAACACCTACCTCTCAAAGATCCTTTCTGATACTGTCCTCCCAAAGACGTCTGGGTCTTCCCAACGGCCCGTTTCTGTCCGGCTCGCCAACCAACATGAAATAAAATCTTCGTTTATCTCTCATTCGAGCTACATGGCCTGTCCATTTTAGCCGTCGTGATTTCATTATTCTTACAACATCGGTTGATTCATACAGACTAGGTAGTTTCTCATTATGTAGTCACCTCCATTCTCCGATCATCTCGTCCCGTTTCAGCCCGTAACTTCGTACTTCTAAATGTGTACACATTTCACCATATAATGTGTGTGTGTTCTTTCGTGTCGGCAGGTTCTTTTAAGTACGTTTAACTATCTCTATTCGATCAGGTATTAGGGTAGCCCCGGGTCTGTATCGATCAGGGAATAACAGGTCAATATGATCATGATTTTGCTATATATTTTCAGTCTCCACTCTGTCGACTGAAGTACTATTAGCGAGGGAGGATCTCGCAACTCATCATGGTATTGACCTGTTTTCTCTTCTGATCAAAATAGACCCGTGCTACCCGACTTTTTCCATTGTGTCGTAGCCTACGATTCTTCTGTCTTAATACTGTCAATAAGTTTTACACGCCTTCTTTTCCACCCTCACTTTCAGTTGCATTGTTCAATTCCTGAGACTGATGCAAGAACAGTTCTTCTGGAGAAATGTTGAAACATCCGTAACTTGAGGCACCCAGATATGGCACTGAATCGTTTTAAATGGCGTAATATATTGACAAACCATGATTTAGGACATGTTTACTTACAGAATTACAGTCGAAGTTGCACCCGATAATTGTATTTGAGTCAAGTCTGTGATTAAGGGACTCCAGAATAAGGGGAATTCCCCACGCAAGGAGACCATTTTCAAAGAATTGACGTTGCACGGTAAATAGGCATAGAAATCTCCTCTAGTTTCTATTCTGCAGCACTGAATAGCATTCACGCGTTCTGAACAGTAATAATTGAATAACGCTTAGACGGTGGTAACAGTAATAATTTAATACGCTCAGGCGATGGGAACAGTAATAATTCAATTATGCTCAAACGATGGTAACAGTAATAAATAATTGAAGAATAGATATGCCAAACGTTCTAAGTGCCAAATTTGAAATTTTACAGAAGAAGCAGAAAATTGAATTTAACTTCACATAACGTATGACTTTCAACATAATGTGATTGTTTTCACCTCTTTCTCATTGATTTGGCACCTAGAACAAGGATGGGAACATATCAAACATGCTTTGGGGCAAAAACGTATTTTTAAAAAATGGCGCTTGGAACATTGGCATTTCCACTCTTCAATTGAATAACACCCAGACGATTATGGGAACAGTAATAATTGGATAACGTTCAGACGATGGGAACAATAGTGAGTAATTGAATCACGCTCAGACGGTGATAACAAAATCGAATGACTCCAGGCTATGGAAATAGTAATAATTGAATCATGCTCAGACGGTGGTTACAGTAATAATTGAATTACTCAGGCGATAGGAACAGTAATAGTTCTTGAAACATGCAATTAAACAGCAACACATGTGAAAAGACCAAAAATATATCTAGTTTTTCCTCGAAAACTTGCTGCTACGTTCTTGTCAAGTGGATGAGGCAATTATCCTAAACAGTATGCACCCTTACTGAACTAAGGAGTATTGCTGGTAAAGTTGTGGTAGGGTCACGTATGTCCCTACTTTTTGTATACGTATGTCCTAACAAGCTTTGGCTTACTCGCTTTTGAATCGAACTTGCTTCAATATATAGCAAGAAAAGTGACGGTCGTAGCTTAGTAGATTCAAGGAACAAACTGTCACCGAGGCGGCAGATCTCACACCACTTGAGTGGGCTAAGCGACAACGTGAGGGCAGGGTGAAATTGACTGAATTGTTATTAACTTGCCAAATGAGCTGGTAAGCTTCTAAGGATGGGACCTACAGTTTTGGTAAAGTGGGCTCCGAACTACTCCGTTCAAAAGACCCCAACGGGAATTGAACGCGTTACCACGCACACAGAAAGCGAACGCGCTAACCGCAAGGTCGTTATCAGGGTGAGAGGATGAGAACTAAGCGATGACGCGAGAGTAAGGACGAACGAAATTGAAACGTGAGAGTGAGTGAGGTTTGAGTTAAATGAACACCTTCGCATATGTGTTCAAAAAGGTTGAACCATTTGAAGTGTACAAATTGTACTCGTAAGATAGAAAATAGGCGCTCTATTCATGGTGTACATCTATGGACAAAAGTTTCGTCGCATATCTATAACTGACTTTTCGCATTTCAAAGATAAATATATTGAAACATCGTATAAATTTATTGACGTACAGACATATACACAAATCACAAGACTCACTTTTGAGGAAAATGTTGCCCTGATATGTAGTTCAATGAGAACAATATTTGCAAAAATATAATTTTTCGTCGACAAAAAAAATAGCTAGTAATCTGGAAATTTTTAAATCCAAATATCTACCAAGCTGTATAGTTCACTCGTTTTATGTCGAAGAGGGTTTTGCAACACAATAATAGGAACGATTAATCCAAATTTAAATTTTCATTAAGTAGATGTCGCATACGGGAGGAACATCTTCACAAATTTGGAAAATATTCTTTAAAGATATGCGACAATACTTTTATCCATAGATCTATCTGATGATAAAGCGACGGTTTCTTTGATAGTTTTGAATTCATAAAGAGTAAAGTTACAATCCATTTTAATATTTATTCAGTTAGTTGAGGGATGTTAGTTAATTCATGATTTCCAATTGTTGTTATTGCTCTAGAAACAGACTTCATTTCGTTGTTATGACGACAATTAACAAACAAACCTGACGATAGTCTTCAAATGAAATAATTCTCGCTTGGAACTGTCGCGACAATGCACATGCGGTTGTTTTTATCACTCCCTTTGCGATGTCATGAGATAGAAAAAAAATATTCCAATTCTAGAGTTGAGAAGAGCATTTGCCCCAGACTGAGCAAGAATGCGCTAAATTTAACCACAGGACACAGAGACAAGGAAAGAGTGATGATTGTGGTCGTGTCGTTCGAAGTGAATCTTGCTTCCATGTAAGCTTTTCATCGCTCCAGAATTATAAAATGAAGCTATGAAATAGAAAAAAGAAAAAGAAGCAATATACATACAACTGTTTATCTTTGTCATCCACATTCAGATGAAACCGTGGAACAATAAGCTCAGACGGGGAGAAACCGAAAATAATGTGTCTCGCTCTTTCTAAACCTGGGAATCTCATCATTTCTTCCTTAGAATTGCTTTTAAAGATTGTGAAGAGTGATGTGGCAGTCTGTGAAATGAAGTTCTTAATCAAAGATAGAGCACTGTAAAAGTGTTTTTCCACACTGCATAAGCAGTGACACCAACTTATGAATCCGCTTCCCGTATTCAGTTTTATCTTTCATGTTATGATTAAGTGTGTTTGCTGGTGTTCATTTCTCGCCTTCGTTTTGCTACTTTTTTGAATATGCTCTGTAAAAGAATGCAGTTCTTGTACAACTTTCGCACAATTATTCAAATGAGTCAATTGTTTATATGATTTCTTGTCATGTTTTCTTTTCGTTTACATTTGTAAGCCTAAATGGGAAAGAAAGACCCAATTTTTATCAGGGTATTAAAAATGTGTACAAAAAGAGTATAAAATTAAATCGTAAAAAAGTGTGTTTCGTAAGTGTTTGAAATTCATCTTTGGATATACGTGATAAGCTTCCGACATTTCTTCTACACACAATTTATACTTCTTTAATTTCAGAGATGGAGTGTTCAAAAAACGTATTTTTACCGTGTAGATAGATTTTTCATTGGAACTTCTGTAATTTTGCCCGATCTGTTACAACATTTTTGTTGTTTATCTTAACTCAGAACTTCCTCCAAAATACAGATATTTATTGGTTTTGGTCTTGTGAATGTTGCTAATAGTTAAAAGTATTGTACATGATTGTGTTTATTTATCTCTTCTTTATGTGCTTGTCGCATTGTGAACCGGCCATTCCGACAGACAGGGCTGTTCGATTCTCTGATACAAAGCGAATGCGGGTATGATAAGTTAAATAAAGGCCTGGATCGCTACCTTCTCCATTATACCCAAGAATAATGCTTCTTAACTAGTGGCCTATTGCACTAAGATACTGTAAAGGCTGTATAATGTATATATTGCTTCACAAGTGCTAGTGTATTTTAAATATTTCAGGACTCTCGGTTGTCCGAGAGGTTAGCACGCTTGCTTTCAAGAATAGTCTCATATCCTGGGAAAGAACAAAAATAGCCCCGGAGGTATGTAAGTAACTCTTCCCTCGGAAAGGTTAATCTGAAAGAATTCGTGAATTTCACATATGACAATATTGATTTTTTCAAGTCATAAGACCAGATCAAATGGGGTCAAGACAGGGTCGGCGGGTCAAGATTAGGTGCTAGGATCAGTTGGTTCATGATTCGGCTGGCGGGTCAAAGAGTCAGTCTGGTCATTTGGGTTTTACCGGGTCAAGTTTCAGACCGGATTACCTATGTCCGGTTCTGGTGGGGTCAGCGCGTAACCAAAAGTGACCCGGTTTCGGCTCTGTTGGGGAGTTTCCTCGGCCATCTTCTGAGCAAAAGATGGGGAATGTTGTGGCTCAAAGCAGCCAAACTTTGCCTGGTGCAAAAAAAAAAAGAACTGGAAAACCTCAGTCAGGATCGCCACGAGTAGAATATGAACCCAGTTCCGATTCGTAGTCCGCAGCCCTGAACATTAAGGAAGATTATGAAAAACCCTTTGTAATTCACATTTTTAATACTTGACTCATTATTCTGAAATAACTGAGGCACGCCTTTTTGGTGAGATGATATATCTTAATTTGTTTTATAAAGCTAATGGTTTGCAAGGACACTTGTCATCCTAATTAATCGCATTAAGTAAAATGCGATTTTTAAATGTAGAAGCAAAGTGGACATTTCAGGTTGGCAATTTTTTTAATGACTTTCGATCGTGATCGCTTGAAAAGGCTGTAAAACAATAAAAGAGAAGCATTAGAGAAGTAAACTGTAATAATATCGTGTTCTTCTCTTTTTTTGTTCCGAATTAAGCTCGCTAGTACTTTACGGCAGAATTAATAGTTCTGTTTGGTACGTTAATGGAAAACAGGTTTAACCCTGGGCCAGAATTACGTTATTCGAAATGGTTATGATGTACTTTCGTGGCTGGAACCAGCAAACTCTACGTATCGATCTCGTAAAGGATGCGGTGGTGGTGAGTCAATGCAAATCAACAATCCAAACTCACGTGACCTCTCATGAAGCTTGTTTCTACTCTCTTAAGGGCCATGATGTGAAAAGCCAAGTGACCCCATTTGTTTTCCGCTAAACCATAAATTTAAATTTGCCGCAAATATGAGAGAGAGAAACAGAATGAGCAGTAAATTTGACATTGTAAGATCCTGGTTGGTTGGATAGTGTGGTTGTAAATGTTCCAATGGCGCTCTCCATGCTGTCAGATACAATCCATATTTTCTAACTGAAATAAAAGTTGCGTGTCGACACCACAGAACATGCAACGGCAATTTTAATTCTTTTCCATCAAATGACCAAAAATGGTGGTGGTGCTCTTCATTGTATAGCTTTTTTAAGTGGAGTAGGAGACTTGAGAAGCGTTTGGAACTTGTTTTTGAATGAAAATATTTCGTTCAAAATTACACGAGAGAACAAAATATGAGACAGTGGTAGATCCAGTGTTTAAGTGAGGAGGGGACGCAGGTGGAATAGACCAGTGATATTTTTAATATTTCCCCGCTTACAGTGTAAGTGAACTTTTTAAGTATAAATTTGTCATTTCCCTCTATAGTGCTAAGTTTCATCATGGAATATGACACCGGTGTCTAAAAATTTATATTTCTAGACAACATGAAATAAATCGAAACTTTCTCGATTTTCCGGTCGTTTCTAATGTTGTCGACTCTGAAAGCATTAGATTCTCTCTATTTGGTTAGCTTTCCCCATTTTACGAATTGTCGGTGAGCCCATCAGTGAAAGCTGTCGGAGATAATTTTTGAATTTAGATTGAGTTCTGTAACCTGGAGCTATTGGATCGTTTTTAATAATCTCTTGACTCCAGGCGGCAGGTTCTTTTCATTTTCATTAACTTTGTCAATGTTATATGTTTGCATCTTCTAAAATCATGTAATCGTGCCGGCGTGGCTTAGTGACTTGGGTAACTTCTTTCGAATTATCTTTGAAGGTTTTTAGTAGATTTCGGACTTCGTTCAAACTACTCATCGTGACAAGTTTTCCAAAACATTTTTCCTCAGTCACACCAAATAAATGGCGGAATAGATCTTAGTGTGACTTGTAAACGGTGTTATCACCCCAAAAAGTCTTTATTGCTGTAATGGAATCAAAACTTTTTTGTTGTTGTTTTTTTTGTGAATTTTGCTCCTTGAAACACGCTAAACGAAGAAACACGCATTTAGTTATTTTGTGTTTTCTCTTAAATATCAAAATTGTACTTTGTCCTAAACTCTGTATGTTATGAACCTTTAGTTTCTAATAGGAATGCATGCCACCCTAAAACATCTTTTTTCCAGAAATGAAGAGTGTCTCTGTTACATCAAAGCAAGAAAAAAAGTTCCTTTGAAGAAATGTCAAGACATGCGTAGTTTCGGAGATACAGGCGTTCAAAGTTACAGCGGCATCATCACAAATGACGTCATATCTCGACACACAATGACGTAAACGGTGACTGCGTAGCAAATCACAATCAAAGTAGTACCTGATATATCAATGTAAACAATGTTTATGATTAAGGGAGTGCCACATAGACGGATTTCGAATTTTATTGTCAAGGAATTAAATGGTTTAATAGGGCAAGGAAGGATAGACGCATTCGCCTTTAAGTCGCATTCGCCACTCATTAAACATGGCTTAAATAGGTGTATTTGGTACTGCTTCAGATGTGATTTGCTAAGCCGACAGTGTTTATCACTCATTATGTATCGAACTATGATGTCATTTGTGACGATGCAGCTGTAACTTTGAGCCTCTGCAGCTCCAAAACTACGCATGCCTTTGAAATTTCTTCAAAAAAACTGTCTTTGTTTTGATGTAAGCAATCACTTTCCAAAGTTCTCGCCATTATTTCAGGAACACATTGTTATTTGTATATCTACGGTGACCATACGTCCCGAATTTTCCGGTACAGTTACGAATTTTAGGGTCTTGTCCCGGTGTCCCGAAAAAGAAATTTAAAGTTCCGAATTTAATTCAAAAAGACGATATAGTTTAGTTTGATATGGACATTTGAAATAAATTTGACATAAAATAATTTTGGTGTTGAACAAAAGTGTGTGAACGATTGATTTGTTGTAATTTAAATACTTTTAAAAAAAAATAGTGTTCATAGGCTTATGCCAATTATTCAGGTATTGAACTAGCTTTGTAAAAATCATATTATGACTTTAAAAAAAAAGTGATCGAGTTCCTTCTAATTTTAAAGTTCTAAAGTTGGAACTATTTTTTTTAATTTTCCAAGACGGTGCAGTGTTGAATAAGGGGCGTTAGATGACGATAGACCTGTCCCGAATTTTGACTGAGAAAATATGGTCACCGTACGTATATCACAAATTTTCTTGAGAATTGGTGTATTCCCAACTTAGAGAAACGTTTTGATCAGTATAGTTTTCCGTAAATATGATAACATACAGCCCCGAGTCACGTGTTACATTTTAATATTAGTCCAAAGTAAGAAGAGCACGTTGCTTTTCTTCTATTTTCACTTGTAAGTTTATTAAATATTCAGTTAGATCGTAAACCCATCGTCGGTCTTGCCTATTTTCGTGTGTGATGTTTTGTTCCAGACTTGAATGCATTGATCGCTATTATCCATTAATGCTATCTTGACATACGGGATTTCCGTTTTCCATGGTAGTGATTGTTAAAACAGTAGCTGTCTCGCGTCGTCTTTTCGTAGCTCGTATCGGAATTGCATTATAGCTTAAAAACTTCCCTGAAAGCTTTTCTTGCACGCTCGAAGTCCATAATTTCCACCAGAGTACGATGTCTTTCTCATAAATATTTTATATCGATTGCAGCTACGTGGTAGACGTGGATCATTGATGGTGCATCCTCGAAGCAGAGCCAAAATACATGTATTTTCGATGGGAAAAGGAGTGAAGAATTATCGTTATTGTTAGTCTTACTAAAGATGTTTACTTGGTGTAATCGGAATCGCTTTCTAAAATAATAATATTTCTTAAGAGGCCTCAGTACACGTATGTATGTGTTCTTGTTTTTAAAGATACGGGGCAAATGACAAACCACAATGAAATTTTGGAAGGCGACCCGAATAATACATGTGAATGTGTATCAAATGGACTACCAGACATTTTGATATTGTTTATTTTAGCTGAGAGATGGCGAACTTCATACAGCTATACAATTACGGGTATTCTGATTTCTCAACTAAAATAAACAATGTGAAAATGTCAGATAGTTCATTTGATACATATTCACATGCATTATTGGGGCCGCCATCCAGATTTTGATTATTACTTGTCACTTGTCCCGTATCTTTAAAAATGTGAAAACTCACACACGAACACTCAGCATATGTACCGAGGTCTCTTAATAACGTTCATCCGTTATTTTTAAATGCCATTTAAAAAGGGACGGTAAATACTGAGGCCTATTAAGGCTTCAGCGAACCATCTTGTTACTGTCTTATTTATTTTGTTCTTATTAATAACGGGGAATGGAAAGTGACTGTTAGTATAATCATTGAGTAAGGTATAATCCAGGGTACCATCTAAGTGTTCTCGTGGTGTGACTGGGAGAAAATGTGAGTCTTAATGATTGCGCCACGGTTTCGAATAACGGATTATGATGTAAGCACGGTAGAACTTTTTTGGCTAGTTGAAGCATAGACTACATCAGGGTTTCTCAACCTGAGGGTTGCGAGAGAAGGTGATAAAAATAAATTTAACTAGGGTTTTGTAGGTTAAAACTAATAAATCAAAGAAAGTGTTGTATTTTGCTTGCTGCTGTTAATTATTACTCAAGATAATGTAGTTTGCTGAATAGTTTTGGATAATATAATTAGGATATTTATTATACAGAAAACAAACTGTTTTGAAATGAAAAGCAAATATTACACAAAATAATTGTGGTTCGCCAGCTAGAAAGCATGGTGAAAAGGGGGGTCGCAGGATGAAAAAGGTTGAGAAACGCTGTACTACATAACAACATAGACTTATAGGGCCTACCATCTACCTATTTTTGTTTACGCTAAAAAGCACGTGATTTTGAACCTTGTCGTTAGGTGGCTTTGGCGACTACTTTCAGTCGGTGCTGCTTTCCAGTTATTTCCCCCAGACCCACCTTATGACAAGGTTCAAAATCACGTGCTCTTAAGCAAAAACCCCATTAATCGTAGCGCAGACGGAAATAGATAGGCGGTATAGGTCTTGGTCTATGTTATTATTTCGTCGTTCTGGAGGGAAAAGTCAATGTAACATTTTACATATTTAAAGAAAAGAGACTTTAAATATTCGGAGTTAAATTAAAATTTTATAGTTCATCTTTGAATCCCCAACTTTGTTTTATTTTATGTTAACATTGTGTGAATATTGCAGGTAAGTCAAAATAACACATTATGGAAAGCCCATTAAGTCAACATAACCGAAAATGCAGTTAGTGACTTTTTCCTCCAGAACGGCGATTTAGTCTATGGGTCCAGCAGCCCCCAGTACAATAAACTGAAATTGGAGAAGAGTTCATATTTCGTCTTCAGGATAATTTTTCTTTCTTGCTGACAATGTCATTACAATGTTGAGACAGTTCCGACTTTTCAGTAGACATGGAAGCTAATATTCTTGCGTTGTCGTTAGCCAAGCTGACATAATGAAGTCGGTGCTAACTAATTTCGAAAATATTAATCCTGGTCCCACCAGAATTCTGCTCGTTTCCAGAGATAAATCTGAGTAAGGTGAGAGACGGCGTTTTCGAAAACAACAGTGCTGCAGTTTCGTTGTCAACTCAAAGGAAGTCTTGTTAACTTTGTAATCATGATGAATGCCCTTTGCAGCGTGAAGTCATGGCCTTTTGCTCCGTTTGTCATTTATATCCTGTTGCGGTGTCTTGGTTCAAGGGATCGGAGGAGGAAGAAGGCGGTGGCTCAGGGCGGATCAGTATGTCTCCGTGACCTTTTAAGTTGCGAGCAGGTCACTGCACGTCGAGACAAAGCGTGCGACTGCGCAGACACAGACAGAGAGGAGTCACCGTTACCATGTAGCATGTGTATTACAGGGTATTGTATTATGCACTTTTGCCACAGTTATTACTCTGTTGAATCATAATCAGTGGAGCGTTTCTTTTGTAATGGCGATGTAAACCCCCAGTTCTCGAGTACATAGCCCCAACTTTTTTTTTTTTTTTTTTATGGTTAAAAGCTGCAGAAACGTTGCAAAATTCTATTTACACCCTCTAAATTTCAGCTATACACCACCTAAATTGAAAATCTTGATAGGATCCCTGCGCGCAAATATTTGGAAGAGATAAAGAAAAAATAACTGTCTATATTGTGCACAAGACCTTTTCTCGAAACAAAATGAAACACATTCATTTCGGTGATTTGTATATCTCGTTATAAAGTCAGTGACGAAAAGTCAACGTCGTTGACATTTGTTACACTTGGCAATAGAGATATAAAAACACTTGCTGTCATTTGGAATGGTGCCATCATCATCTATGTTTAAGTAACACACACATTCTGTAGCGTGTTTGGGTATTGACACATGTCTTTCTGCCTGCTCCAAGTTGCATCTTGAAAGATCACCGCCAGATCTGCAAGTTCCTTCGCGCCACATGCAACTATCAAAGAGCAGACGGCTTGCAGAACATATGATCGTTTATTTCTACATATACAATTCGCACGTGCATACACTGTTAAAACATTTGCATTTTACTTTCGACACATTTAGTAGTGTCGAATGTATGTTTGATTTAGAGGTAAAATGCCATGAAAATATTTTAAGCTAGCTAGCAATAACATTTCTTGTTTCCAAAGGAATCCTGACTGATTAGCCTACTGGAGAACGAATTTGGACCTTATCGCAGAATATAAAACTGGATTATACAAGGCATTGTTCTTCAAATTGTGTACAGTGAGATAGATTTCATTTAGTTAATAGCCTGAAAAAGAATAGCTCGGATTATGTTACAATTTGAATTTATTTGTGCTCGTTTGGCATCTTTGACTCAAGCCGGGTTAGAGTACGTATGGAGAAGGTATCGTCCAGGGTCTTACTTAAGGCACCATCCCGATATTCGCCTGGTGAAACTGAGGAAAAACCCTCAGTCAAGACAGTCGGCCGCGGGGTTCGAACCCGCGTACTTATCCATTGCCACTCTGAAGTCCGCGACGTTAACGTCTGGACTACGGGTGCTGAGTTCCGGATCG
>JAGDQP010038207.1:0-18262 GCA_022664845.1 Lepisma saccharinum
AAAAAAAAAAAAGATAAAAGAAAGGAAAAAGGAGTTCCCGTCCCCTTTCTGCTTCGACTTAACAAGTGAAGAAAATACATTCTGTCCAGCTATTCCCTGTTTTTGCTTTCTAATGCATATAAGAAAAATAGAAATCATTACAATTTAAAACATATTACATCTTAAATGATTATCATACACAAATAATTAACGATGTCCAATACAAATCATCAAGGAAATAACATAGAAATATACAATATTCATACAACCTTAGAAAAATATTATATGAACCTGGCCAGGTCTTACTTACAAACTAATTTACATTTTTAATCCTTTACATTCAAAATATTTAATTCTCAATAATATGTACATATAAAACTTACCAAATAAAAATTTTAAAAAAAATCTGTCTTAGCGACAGCGTGGAGACATAGGTCTCGGTCGATTTCCTGGTGTCGCTTCACAAGATGCTGTTGATTGACTTGCAGTATCTGCTTGTTCATCTTCGCTTGATTGATCACTGCTCTCATATTTGTCTTCTTCCAAATATACCAATTTTTCGATTATCCCAAATTCTGTGCTGTGCTCGAACTCCTGTTCCAACAGATTGAATAAATACTGCACGAACTCTTGATCACGCTTTGCAGTTTTCTTTCTTTCCAAATTTCGGTGATGTCGCTCCTTCTTGAACACACCAATCCAACTAGTAGAAGTTATCAGCAACAACCGATGTGTTGATATTTCGCAACATGTCTCGAGAAACATAGGTGTTTACTGCCTTAAACGCTTATACATGGGAACAGCAATCGTAGCTTTGACGAAGGATAGTACCTCAAAATTACTATCAAAAAGAATGAGCAGCGATCTCGGAAGCTTGTTCATTAATGAGTAATACGTTTTCAAAGATGTTGGTGTCATTATTTAATTGAAGTCTTATCATTCATCAATGGATAAGATCTCAAAATTACTGCCCATTGAGTTTCATAGTAATTTTGAAGTTTAAATGTTCTAACACTTTCATAATTCTCTTATTTTTTAAATAATTTGATTTTTTTTCTTCAAAACTGTAGACTGGTGCAAGGAGCCCTCTTAACTTTGTAACTGAAGCTGGTTTGCTTTAGTTCGTCTTTATGCTAGCGCCAACGCTGCAGTCGTACACAACTTGCTTTCACACTAAAAAAAAACACGATCCCATTGTTTCACACGCAAAAGTCGAAACAGGCCTACCTTTGCCTCGAGTGCCCATTCTAGCCCAAATTTTGCAGGTTACTATCTGCGATCTTGGGCTATAACTCTTCCAAGTGTAATCAAATCCCAGAATCAGCGGTCTTGTTGGTCTCTAGTAAGCTCTCGGCCACCCCAAAGTCACTAACGTTATTGTTTTGCACAATATATTGTAGATATTCACACTCAAAACTGCCAGTAAAGAGGTCAATCCTACTTATTTCGATAGATTTTACGGAGGTACACTGCTTCAAGTACAAAATAACTGATCAGTAGCGTGAACAATAAAATAAGAAAATAATTTCGAGATTTTGGTCATTAGAATCAACCATCCAAAATTGTGGATGAATGCATTCTAAAGCAGTTAATTATACAAGTCATTCTTACTCAACATTAAATGCAATGTAAATAGCATTCTAATGAATATATATAAGTATTTTCTTCACAAACACGTAATTCAAACACGACTACTATCCATACCCCATTAGTACCTCAATTTGTTTCCACACAAACGTTGAAAAACTGTGACTACAATGTTACTCCGGCAACGTAATTTTAACTTTGTTATGTGTACCTAATTGCCTGTCTGTTTATCCTTTATTCGACGTTTAAAATCAACGTTGTCTTCCTCATCAAGACGTGGACGAAGAACAAACGTATTTTGGTAATGTTTTGACTTTGTATTTGCACACCTGTTCAACAGCTCAAAAACACCTTTTTAATCTGGCCAAAAAAGAGCACTGAAACTTTTGATGGAGAATTATTAACCATATTTGCTGTCTTCGTCCATTTCTTTCATGTTGATACATTTTTTTTTTGTAAATTTTCCTACTGTCTGCAGTGGGGCTCGAACCTGAAACTTCCAGCAATCTTCGTTTGTAGCTCGTCAATCTAACGACTTGGTTACTTTTTTTAAAAAAAAAAAGATGAAACACACCCTAACCAGATGCGCCACCCAACTGAAATACATTTAAACTATGTAAACTCTTTGAACTCTATATTCCTGATATTTAATAACTACGGACAACACAGTTAAAATTACATGCATACCCGAGGCGGGATTCGAACCCGCGATACTTGAGTCGCCAGACTACCGCACTAGCCAGCACGACCATCTGGGTCAGCATGGGTCTCCTTAGTGATATTTTTCTGCTACGGATTAGAAACAACAACTTCTTATTCTTTTAAATACCAATAAAAATGTAGCCGTATTTAATACAGTTTCCTGATTTCGTGTATCGACGAAGACATCGAACACAAGGTGTAGACGGTAAGCAAGCATGATAGGGGAGCTTAACTAACCTTAATCCACTACCCCAGTAGCATACAAAGGTGTTTTGAACGTTAATTAACAGTTATCGGCTGAAAAAAGTACTTTTAATTTTAAGTCGTATTTCAACAGACTTGATATTATTAACAAGATGTTCATTCCACGTGGACTCAACTGTTATTTTCAACTATGCTATAGATTTCGTTTCATGGGATTCTTTCTAATTTAAGGGAATATTTTTTGTTTTAACTAAAAGCTAATTGAATGCCATTAACTATTATTTTCTGTCCTTTTTTGCATGATGAAAACACGTTGAATTCAATCTATATTCCAAGGAAAATTTGATTTCGCTGATAGTGCATTAATGTGAAGTGCTTTTACATTCTTTTCATTCGTTTACAATGGTTTGTGGTGTCCTCAAATCTTGCAACGTTAATTTAACTCATTTCCCGGCGTCATACAATGATGAAATTTTGCACAGTCACGTATGTCGGGTGATAATACAATATTCCATTGTTACTTTAATATATATATATATATAATTCACAGCCATATTCAATCCACTACTGGATGAGGCCTCTCCCGGTGGGAGGAGGTGGTCTACTGCTCCGACGCTGACCAGACGTGTTGGGAGAGGAGAGCCGAAGCTCTCAACTGTGATCGCTACCTCTTAATTCATGTAGCTTCCCAATTGGCCTCACGACGCTGGCTGGACGCCGTATTGTAACGGTCACTCGTCCAAGCACTGACCAGACCCAGAGCTGCTTGACTTCGGTGATCTTACGGGAACAGGTAGACCAGCTCGGCTAGGGCGTTGCCACATATATCCCGTTCCTCACTCCTCCTCATTACTCACCGTTCCTCACTCACATTTTTCCATGATTTTTCGTGTCACATGACGGGACGGTAGCTCCGAATGAGCCCTGTATTACTACTTTCCACCATCCTATCGCCTACCCTATCCCGGCTTGAGCCAAGGATTACCTAAACGAAACAAACAAATTAGAAACCATTCGTTTATAAGCATCTACTTTGACTTTCATTTCTTTACGAGAATAATATTCGAGAAACAATATCGCTAGTGTAATAATAATAATACACAACAAGAACAGAAATAAGAACTTCTTATGGGTAGAAATGAATAATACGTTTGATTGTTTTCAACGAGAATTCAATAATTTATAACTGCTATTAGTTTTTTTTTTATTGTCTTTGTATTGACAAAAAGTCGCCGCTCAAAATTGATCGTCATTCATTGTGGACAACGCAGATGGATTCTATAAACCGACAAGCTTCATCTTCAGAAGTGTTCCCCATTACAGCGCATGTGGCATGTGCGAGACAATAATACAATCTCGCTCCCATGAATTTTATTACGCCGTTAGAGTTTATTCGTCATTGATTTTCACCAGAGTCGTTTCTGCTCATTTATTTCTATATTTGCGAAAGGATTCGTATAATTTAGCAAGCGTAAGGTAAATCTCATTTAATAGTGTTAATGGAGGCATAAAATGATTGGAGCAAAACGTATGTAGAAAAAAAAATATTGCAGTGAAAGACTAGGAGAGAAAACCTATCCATCTTTCTGAATTTACGTATTGTCATATAGAGTGGTACTTTATTAAAATTTTCATACGTTTGGTTTCAATGTATCTAAACAGTATACTGTGTTATTAATGTTATGGCAAGAGTGATTTAAAGATCAATTTGTTTAATGAATAAAGTACTGTGATAACTAGAGTTCAATTATTTATCATTCCTGTGGATCTAGACCAGTGGTTCTCAACATTTTTCTGTTCGCGGCACATTTTCCTTTGTAGTGCGTTCTCGTGGCACACTAATATACGAGTTGAAAATGATGTGGAAAACTTTTTACCTAATTGTAAGGCGTAAACAAACCAATAATCTCCCTGTAAAATAAATTTGTTTAGGCTTACGAATATTTTTTTTCTTATTCCTTTCTCAAAATAAGTATTGAGTGAAATTATTTGAATTTCTTTGACTAGCAAAATTACCAAATCTCAGAAGATTCGCGACACACCTAGCAAATCTCTCGGCACACCGGCTTAGAACCACTGATCAAGACGATGTGGAAATATCCCAATTCTGTTGTGTTAATAGCCACATATGATCAGAATACTTGTGACGTCATACAGACAAGTTTTTCTATTGGCCGTAATGACGTCGAATTAACGAGATTTTACTCAAATTGGCGTGGGTAAACTGTAACCGTAACTTATTGCGACACACATCTTGTGGTTGTCATCTTGAGAAATATCTATAGTGCTATAGAACCGCTTTTAATTTATGTAGGGCCTATCAACCTAGAATAAATGGTGTTTAACTCAGGACGGATCATAAGTATTGTAAATGATGTGGAGAGACAATCCCAAACAAGTAAGCATATGACGTAATAAGCCATTTTGATAAATATTCACTGTTATATTACTTGTTTTAACTATAGTGTCTACGTAGTAGATGAATAAATATAATGACAAGAGAATATTACATAACATTTTTCTGTGTGTGGCGGAGAGAGTGCATCTGAGTGTATAATATAAAGGCAAGTGAAATGGGAGTTACTCTGGAAATACATTTAAATTGGATGTCTCATTATGTAATTATCATATTGTCACGTATCCGTCTGTTGGGGGAGACATCTGTGTTTGAGATTGTCCCTGTATGTTTTTCTATGTGTATTTAGTTATTGAACAGAAAAAACAAATGATGTCCTACTTCCGGTTGAGATACATAAAAAAATAATTGCAGATGCATGTTTTCTATAAGGAGATTCGACTTAAACAAGGTAAGACCGACACAAACAAAGGACTGTCACTTGCCGCCATTCTGAAAATGTTTTAAATGCTATAGCTGCCTTCCTAATCATGTCATTGACATAATAAAAGGTGTTTGGCTTAGTATGGTAGGAGATAAATAATAGATTTATTCAGAATATTGATGACAGGCGACGATATGTTTGTTCTATCCGCCATTTTAGAAAATAATAAAATTTGAAAATATCATATTTTCTAATAGTCATATCACGCTGGATTAAGCGATGTCTAACTCAGGACGACACCAGAAAACTAGAAGGCAAGGGAGAATAACGATATTATGAGGCATTCTATAGTTTTTGGCCGCCAACTTGGGTAATAATTAAATATACATATCTAAGGCCAGGCACGAACTGGGTCCAGACTTAGATACCGGGCATTAGACCTGTGGCGAAGGCTGCAGTCGGTAAGAGTCTGGGAGGATGCCCGACCCGGGACAAAATATTTCTTTACGTCTATACCCTGTCCACAGAGTTTATACCCTGGCCCTTGGTGTATCTACGGCCTATGGAGAGTGTATCTACGGCCTATGGAGAGTGTATCTACGGCCTATGTATTTATTTTATTATATATGTTCTTATTTAGGCTATTTCTTAATTTATTTTAGTTTTTAATTTTACTTTTAAAAGATTTGAATACGCTTTAAACCTTAAAACTGCCCTGTCGTGTATAAAATTGCCATAGTGGCAGTAATTTCTTGCCCTGTACGTAGGATATATATATAGGTAGTTACTGTAAAAAAGATGTAGCGGTACTGCAGACTTACTGTGTGTAATTTATCTACTTTGTATTTTATTGTGAAAAAGAAAAACTACAAACTGATGAACACATATGGATACAATGCAAAAAATGCATAATCCTCAGCTTTACTTACACTGCACTTTTTAAGTTACGAGCCATTTGCATGCTACTGTCACGAAAGTATTCAATTACTACTTCTGAACCAAGAACATTGGTCAATTTTCTCTCAAGGTCCTTCAACAGAAGTGATTCCAGATACTCATTCTCATTAAACTTCTCAAGCGATTTTTTATTCCATTTAGTCTGTAAAAGTCCCATTCAGAAACTAATTTTGGGTTACTAGTAAGGTTAATACATACGTTGGGGGCCCTTCTTTGGCTAATGTATCGAAATTGGAATGGAAACTGAGACCGGATCACAATGTAATTGCCTTTCATTCGTAACCTTAGAATTTCTGGGATGGCTTAAAATGTTACCCGAAGTTGCTCTGAGCTTGTTCCAGCTGTGTGTTGTCCACCTATTTCAAATACCTGCATATAAATGAAAGCAGGCAGTAGAATTCCATATTTTGTGAAGTAACGGAGAAAGTTTTGTGTTTAGAAACGAGTTTTAGTGTCGAATCCTATTGATTCTATGATAAGCATGGAATATTACCACCGTTTCAGTGAAGACACACTTGGACACGACTACTTTTCTGCTGAAGTTTCGAAGTATTGGCCTCTTCTTTTGGTTCCATGGCAGGGTTAAGTTCTGGGTGGAGAATTGCACCCATTTTTCAAAACTTCCATATAATTTGGTGTTTTTCTTTGTTAAGCCACTCTATCAATATAGCCGCCGGGAGAACATTGAAATCAAGAATGTTCCCTTTGAAAAAGGCGCTAGCGCTGAAGCTATTGTCTCCTCAATAGCTTCAGCTAGTTGGAGTCGAACTTGACATTTCAGACGAAACGCACGCTGTGCACTGAGTTCCAGTTCCTTCTAAGCCAAACGAAAAGAACATTATAGAGCGGTTCATAAATAGAAGAAGGCGTGATGCATTCATGAGAGCAGTGAAGGAAAAGAACAGAAGTAACCAAAAGCTGACTACTCGCAGCATTGGTTTCACCCACTCCGCCCCCATATATGTCAACGAACACCTAAAGGTCGCAAGAAAGCGTCTGCTTGGCTTGGCGGTAGCTAAAAAGAAGGAAGCTAGATGGGCATACGTATGGACAGATGCAAACGGGACAATTTACACAAGAAAGACGTCGGATGACAGGGCTATCATCATCGGCAGCCCGGCTGACGTACAGAAAATCTGTTAACTTGGTATGCTCCTGTTGTATCACTTTTTTTTTTCGAAGTTGTGTAAATATATACCAGTGTAAATACTTATATCGTTGTTATGATACCAGATATTCAAGATCCTCTTCTTAACTATACTCACCCTCGTTTAAATTGTAAGAGTATTGTTAGCGAAAATTTCACCTCTGTTGTTAAAAATAATTTGTCATTATTCCACCTAAACACGCAAAACTTAAGCACCAAATATGACGATTTGTTCACATTTTTGTCAAACTTACGAACAGAATTTTCGGTAATTGCTATTAGCGAAACACATCTTGTACACACCGAGCAGGCGAAGTATTTCTCCTTAAACAATTATTCCTTTGAGTTTAAAATAAGAAATTATAAAAACGCTATTGTTACCAAAGGGCATGGTGAAGTTGGACTCTACATTAATAGCTCATTACGTTACAGTATACGCGAAGATCTTAATGAAATGAATAACATGGAATTTTGTGAAATGCTTTGGATTGAAATACACAATCAAAGATCAAAGAACATTATAATTGGGGTTATATATAGATCACCTAACAAAAAATATGACGATTTTAACAACTGCCTTCATAAAATTTTATATAAGATCAACAACGAAGATAAGCATTGTATTTTTACAGGTGATATTAATTTCCATCTAAATAATGAGAAAGAAAGCGCTGGCTACACAAATATGTTAAATAGCAACCATACCAAAATGTGCATTACGGTACCCACAAGAGTAGATGGAAATACTCGTAGCATAATCGACCACATCGACACAAATATTCTAGACGTAGATATAAATTCTGGGGCAATAACCACACAAATCAGCGATCATTATCCAATATATATGTTTCTGAATTCAAAAATTGGAAATACAGAAAAATCTGATATCAATACGCGTGTTTACGACTATTCCAAAATTGCAAAAAATATTAATGACACAAATTGGGCCGAAACTGGGATATTTAGCACAGCATGTCCTACACAGGCAATCAAAATTCTCCAGACTACCATTAGAAAGTACGTTCAGGAAGCTACAACGACAAAGAGATTGCAATGTAAATACGAAATAAAGAAACAGCCATGGATTACCGCCTCTATTTTAAAATCAATTAAGAAAAAAGATACACTCTGGAAGAAAAGTTGTAAAAATCCTTTTAATTTAAATCTTCAACAAAAATACAAACTGTATCGCAATATTCTTAAAAAACTAATCGAAAATGCAAAAAACAACTATTATATGGAAAATATGCTTCGGGCAGGGTCGGATACAAACCTGAAATGGAAAATAATAAATTCTGCCTTAAATAAAAACAATAACAATGAATATACCGAAATAAACATTACTGATAAATCTAAAGAAATTATCCAAGATAAAAAGTTAATAGCTAATGAATTTAATACATAGTTTACGGACATTGGTACGAAATTTTCTGCCGACATTAAAAGTCACACGGACGATACTCAAACTAAAGGTATAAAACCAACACAATCAACAATATTTCTTACTCCTGTCTCCGAAACTGAAATAATAAACACTATTAATCGCCTGAAAAATAAATCAAGTATGGGACATGACGGTATAAACACAAAAATGATAAAAAGTGGGGCTGTAGTCTTAGCACCAGTTTTAAAACATATAATTAATCTGTCTTTCTGCACAGGCATCTTCCCAGATACTCTAAAAATTGCTAAAATAATTCCCATATATAAAAGTGGAAACAGAACCGACAAAGCAAATTACCGGCCAATATCAATCCTTCCTGTGCTGAGTAAAATTTTTGAAAAAGTACTCCTAACTAGACTAATGTCTTTTCTTGAAAAACATAATATAACTACCCAAGAACAGTATGCGTTCCAGAAAAATAAATCTACGCAGCTGGATGAAATAGTTTGACAAATTTTATATCCGGAACGCTTGACGAAAGTAATTATATGATTGGGGTCTTCATTGACTTGAGGAAGGCATTTGATACAGTAAACCATAGCATACTCCTGCAAAAGCTACACGGTTATGGTTTACGAGGCGTAACTCATAAACTACTAACAAGTTATCTCCAAGACCGAAACCAATATACGTATGTAAATAATGTAGAGTCTTGCTTATCACCAGTGAATTGCGGAATTCCACAAGGTTCTATTTTAGGGCCATTATTGTTTCTTCTATATATAAACGACCTACCATCATGCCTAAAACAGAGTAAGTCATTACTATTTGC
The DNA here is from genome assembly GCA_022664845.1 of Lepisma saccharinum. Taxonomy (NCBI): domain Eukaryota; kingdom Metazoa; phylum Arthropoda; class Insecta; order Zygentoma; family Lepismatidae; genus Lepisma; species Lepisma saccharinum. The sequence goes on from JAGDQP010038207.1 coordinate 9,573, forward strand.
AGATGACACAGTAATTTTTAATAAGGGTTCAACATTAAAAAACGTACAGAATGACACTAACAAGGATTTAGAAAATCTCTCCAGCTGGTTTCAATATAATAAATTGACATTAAACACCGACAAAACAAAGTGCATCTTTTTCAGAAATAGGCAGAAAAAAGGAAATTATAGTGAAATATCCCATTAAAATCGGTAACGATAAGATAAGTGTTGTGAACAACATAAAATATCTCGGTGTGTAGTTTGACGAATTCTTTTCATGGGACAAACACTGTTCAGAAATCTGCAAAAAGATATCATGTCACGTTGGAATACTTTGCAAACTTTCCAAGATGTTTCCAGAAAATATAAGAAGAATATATTACTATGCATTCATACACCCATACTTGTCGTACTGTGTCGAATCTTGGTATGCGAATCTCAGTGACTATAATAAGAAATGCCTTAACATCTTACAAAAGAAAGCCGTTAGATTAATAAAGAATGCAGACTACCTAGCACACACAACACCGTTATTTAAGGAACTAAAGCTGTTAACGGTTCAAGATCTATATAAATATAAAATAGCCTGTCTAATGCATAAGCTAGTATCTGGAAATACATATATACTATCGGTGGACGTTTCACCCACCTCACATGAGATATCGACAAGGGCAAAAACAGATAAGAAAATTGCACTTCCTCGCCCTCGCCTTAACTATGGTCTTCGCAGTGTCAGCTACAGAGCTACATTAATTTGGAACACTCTCCCTAAAGAAATTAGAATAAAAACTTATATGCAATTTCAGCATGCTTTAAAGCACATTCTACTGCAAAAAGTAAAATAGGCTCTGAAAAAAAAAAATGATAATAACCAATTTGTACATAACATCTTATCCACAATTATTACATTTACGTCTTCTCTCGTTGCTTCGCTTGCTCTTATCTTTGTCTTAGCTCTTTGTATAGTTACTCTTTATTTTATTTGGCCCTTTGTTGTTTGGTATGTTTTTTTTTTTTTTTTGTAATTAACCATCAATGGTACTATTATTCTTAAGAAGTCCACAAGTTTCATATGTTATCATGTTTTGCATTGCGATTGATTATTTTTAGAATTGTTTCTCCTTTTAACTGTAATAATATGTTATCAATGCAGTTAATATTGTTGTTAATATGTATGTATTTACGTAATATGTGTTTTACGTGATTTATGTTTGTACGTCAATTGGTAATATTTTAGATTGTTCTCTTTTTTTCTTTTTTTTTTAAAAAAACTTTATGAAAGTATTTATGTAATTTTAGTGTTTTTGTATTGTGCTCGTTAAACTTTATATCTAGCACGAAACTACAATGTGCCACTTGTATGTGACATAAACAAAAGAAGAATCCAAAAACGGCTGAAGCTAGGATTCTTCTTAAATCTGACTATAATCTGTAAATATAATGTAATAAGAATATTGGAAATAATAAATAAAATAATAATAATAATAATATGGCACCGACGCAGCGAGTACGCCAGGAATGCAGTCGAAGAGGGGTTTCTAAAGTTATTGGGAGTTTGTAATTCATATTCACTTATACACTATATTATACAGTCATCCATTATATCTTACCATGTATGCATATATGCGCGCGCTTGTGTGTGTGGGTATGTGTGTGCGCGCGCGTTTCTGTTCGTCATACTTTTCAAAATGAGAATTGTGCATAACCACATAAGGATAACTTCATTAATTGTGTGTAAATAGCAAACATTATTATTATTATTATTTTGAATTACTTGTGAAGAAAATCAAACAACTTATTCCTCTGTCGTGAGATAGGAAACTGATTTGTGTCTAGCTTTTGCAAGCTTTAATTTGGTAAAATATGGACAGTTATCTACTATTAAATTTTAATTACTATGAAAGAGATTATTTACCTCAACTATGTCTTTAAAGCAAAAAATAATACATTTTAAATATAATAAGCTCTACTTTTCTCAAGCTCCCCTGGAAAGTAAATCAACATTACATCACAGTAGATAAAATAACTTAGTGGAAATTGTATGCACTTCTTATTCCAGGGTTGTCGGATCGATGCTCAAAGTGATCGACTTCATTGATGCTTTCCAAACAAATGCTGAAATCAGGGCATCCACTTCCACAAATGAATTCTTCCTAACAGTGTTAAGGTGAATTGACCTAAGGTGATTGTAAAATATCATTTTACGTTTTTTTTTTTTTTTTTTTTTTTTTGGAATGGTCAATGAGAAGCAGAAACAAATTAAAAATGCAAAATTCAACTTTTGACCAATAAGGTTATTTTCAGGTTGGTCGCTAACATATATATTTCCCGAGGAACGTTTCTGGTATCTATTTTTCGCTTTTCTGCCGCTACAAATTAAAGCATTAATGGACGTTTGAATAAAACTCTTTATACTTTTACGACGAGAAAATATTACTCATGATCTCGTTTCTTTTTCAAATCATGCAGAAATTTGCCACACTGACGTTTCGAACACCTAAAATCATGTCTACTAACTCAAACCTAAACTAATGATACTACATTCCGTAGAGAGCCAAGGTGTACCAGACGACTTTTAGCTCGGCCTGAGCCTGAGATGCTTGAATGCCATAAATAAAATAAAATAAAATTCAAACGGCTTTTCGTTGGGTAGTACGTAGTCAGCGCATCGACTCTCGTCGCAGTTGTACTTTGGCTCCCATGACCCCAATTTGCTCTTTCTTGTATTCAAAGTGTCTCCGCAATATTTATCACGATACTGGATAAGTATCAAAATTCTGCGAACCGTTCTCATCAAGGGCGAGAGCGTTAAGCATATGGATATCCGGAAGCCAACCCAGAAACAAATCCTGACTGGACCACGGCATCGCCCCCCCACCGTCTCGATTTCCGAACCGTATAAACTCTGCAATAAAATGGCGAATCATAATTAACAGAAGCGGGAGAATAGTCCATGGTTTGTAATGGGTTCCAGTACGCCAAAGATTCCAAGTAGTAGATGTTACTATTACCTTCATGCACGTAAAAACTTTATTTTCTATGGGACAGTCTAGTAACACTTTTGACTTCGGTCCGTCACGATTCGACCCTTTACATCAAGTTAAAATCCATAAACACCCATGCCTCTAGCGGGACTCGAACCCGGGACCTTCGAGTCGTGGCCCTTACGCCTTAGACCGCACGCTAGCCGGTCGGCACCTGCATGCACGTGGCTATTAAAATATTAAATTTAATGAAATATTAAAATTTTTAGAAATCCCGATTCCTTGATGAAATGTTGACTAGCACAGCGAGAAATCTCTCTTATCTATACTCTTCGAATTTCAAATATTGTCAGTTCCAATATAAATAAGAGAAAGCGCACGCACGGCTGCGGTGCTAAACATTTCATCTGAGAGTAGAGTTTAAAAAAACATGGAAAAAACTATGTACCCAATGTTATACTATCTTGACTAAGGAAATTGTTTGAGATCTCTCTTTTTTATCTTTAGCAACAACGTAGCACGTTCAGGTGGAAAGAAGAAGCTATTTTAACTATTGTATGTCTGTATGTGTGTTTGTGCTAGTCTGTACGTCACGAGTTCGAGTACTGAAGTGTGGCAGAAGTGAGTGAGTGTTTGGATGATACCTTATTTAGCTGGGATCTGAGTGGGGAAACATATGACTTTGTCTACTGCCACTTGTGGTATGTCTGTAACTGTATATGTAGGCTGTCTAAACATCACGAGCTTAAACTACAAGTCCAGCAGCGTTAACACTTCCGAAGATTTATTTATTTCTGGTATCTCCATATACAACTCGGAGACTATTTTACATTGGAGCTTAGCAACAAGAGCAAAGGGAATTGGACGGAAACGGACATAGCCTTAAAATAAGATATGATCCAGGCATTTGTATAATAAGATTTTTATGAAAACTTCAGTCAGGATGGCCGTCTTCAGGAATGGAACCCTGGACCTCCAGAAAACGAATCCAACGCCAAAGCATTGAGTCACGGCCGCTCGGTGTTTCATTCATATCGATTTTGTTTCACAAAATATTCGTTACCGTTGACATGGATGAATTCGACCTGTTTTTTCTTGAGGAAATGATGAAATAAAACCCTGAATAACACAGATTTAGGTATTGGGAAGGTCAGCGCATCAAGTTTGTAAACATTTATTTCCATTTATTTAGTTATGAAACAAAGATTCACTTAAATTAGAAAAATAAATGCATATGTACGAGCTCTTAAACTTAGTTCCTTTATTTCAATAATCCTGCTCTTCATCGTCACGTGTTTCGCCTTTTCCAATGTGCACACAAAACAACTGAATAGATAATAAGTGAATGTTGATGTGCATCTGAAGTGAGTCTATCATCTCTGCACTCTAACACCGCAGGGAGCAGTCACAAAACAGGTATTTTCATACGGAGATGTTTATTGTTTTCTTCCTCATTTCTTTTGCTGATGATGGATTTTTGTGAGAAGACAAGAAAGGAATGTAGCCCAAAAGAAGATATTTCTTCGGAATAAATTCAATACTGCTACCAAGATTTGATTGTGTATTACCATAACTGCCGCATTTGTAAATGCGGAATTTCTCACTATTAAATGTCGCGAAAGAACCCCCCCCCCCTGGGGGTCCAGAGAGTTTCCTTAGGGGGTGTTGTCGAAGTCTAGGGAGGGTGTTAGGGGGTGTTGGGGGTGTAGCGTACTCCCTGCACCGACGTAAGTCAAGGAAACACATTTACCTGATTTTTCTCTTTCTGACATTACATTTTCCCATTATTCGGTTCTCTTGGAAGAATCTTTGGGAAAATTTAAGCTGCCTGTATGGTTCCAAGATATGTAATGGCTGGCACAATGCACGATTTCACGTCACAAACAAATGAATTGACATATATGTATATGGTTGGGATTTTCTTGGGTTTGAAAAATGACACCACTCCTGTATGTTCTCCTTGAAATTACTTGTTTCATCACAACTGTCACCAATGTAGTTACCAGGAGCGTTTCCGTTATCTTCCAATATCTTTTGCAGGTTCTTATAGAGCTCTTTCTCTTTAGAGGAATGCTATAGAAACAAAGAACTCGCTTCTTGGTATTGTCTAGTACATATCTAATTCCGACGACGCACTGGTCATAAACAGACGTATCTTGAGTCGTGATCATCATTAACCCGCATATGACAGTCTGATTAATTTCAGAGCTAATCACTGATTTGATATCGTAACCTAAAATATTGATGATGGAGCAAAGAGTTTACAGTATTTAGGCTCAGAAAGGTCAGCAGAGAACTTCATCCTTTGCTCAATATGCTAGCATCTCCTTTCTTCATCAATTTGTTTCCCCATCATTCTTGTGCGGTCAAAAATGACTGAATCAAGATGCTGCTGCAACATAGGATCAGTTTAACTATTTAACCAATTCGTTAAAGTTTCCATGATTAACACCGAAATCATTTATCGAATATGTTGCATCATTCATGTCAGCCCCTAAAGTTAATCCTTGCAACCCTGTGACTTTTGCAAATATTACTGCATACTTTTGACCAGAACTTGATGATTCCGTAAAGCAAGCTGGTCTTTGAAAAGAAGAGATTTGATACCACACTTTTTCTTCAAACAAGTGTCAAAACAGAGCATACTAATTGCGTGTATTTGAGCTTAAATGTTCTGAAACCCTTTGGTTCAAGTGGAGCCATTCACTGAACCAATAGTTTTTAAAAAATGATTGGTCTGGTGCACACACGAGGCATAGCGTGCAAAGAAGTCTTGGAGGTAATGAAGCTAAGCCAGTTCCTATGCATAATTGTACCATCCTTGAACTTTGTGTAAAATGCCAGTTTTATGTTAAATGGTAATTATTCACTTGTGTCAGAGTGAACTGGATGTCGAAGAAAACATTGTCTCGAATCACAAAACTTGTCGAACTTGACCAGATTTATGGAACCTGCATAATCTCTTAAGTTTGTAGATTTTCTCTAATCACTATACCCAGGTTTCTTTTCTGAATCTGAGTGGATGTTTGACCCTAGTTTCTTGAGGGCTACTGAACTCTTGTCTCATGAGCACCCCTAAATGAGAGCTGTTGTAACTTATAACAGTTTCGTCAAAGCAACTGCTGGCTATTGGAGCTACTTCCGATTGTTCTCGTTCATTCAACTCATTCTAATTTGAATTAACATCTCCGGCTTGTTGACCAAAGAATGCGGTTATGTTATGGGAGCATTTGGCTGTTTCTTCAAGCATCTGTCTTTAAACTTCTGTTCGTCTGTTGATCGACACTTTCAACTTTGGAACTGCTAACTCAGGAACTACTAGCGATGTATAAAAGTGGTTTGGGTGTCATTCGAAAGAACTCGTTGAAACTTTTAAAGTTACATACACATCTATCAATTCGGTGGTTTGCTGTTATGTTGAAGTCCGGCCGTACCACACGTGCAAAATGATCAGACTGGGCTCTGGATCTCTTGTTTCCACCTGCAATCACTAGTTCAGACCTCTTTCAAATTACTAGAAATGTCTTTACACTTTTTCACCCAATTTATCATCGTGTTGAGAAACGTTTAGTTGAGTACATATGTTGACGAGGATTGTCTCATGACAGTGGCAATTTTCAATCGTCACGCCCCCTATCGTGAACCGTCATTAATTCTTGAAAGATTAAGGGCAATATTTATGAATAACCCCCAAGAGTGGGTGGCTCCCAGAGGCATTGACATTATATACATTATATATCACCTCTTGGGAGTGATTCATAAATATGGCCCTAAAATTCCTTCCAACGTTCTGTCTAACCATGGATTTAGATACGGGAGACGGATATACTGCTAGCGACCCAAAATTGAAGCCAGCAAAAGCCATGAGTACCTGGCAGGTGTAATTGATTAGAAAAAACAAGTGAACATCACGTACCATACAATACCATATTTAAAATATTTTAATATTCCTCCTCTCTTCCTTAGCTAGATCTTCCTCCATTCTTTGCTTCCACAAACCCAGGCATAGGTCAACCAATAGGATGCAAGTTAATCCCAATTCGCCAGTCATGGTTAATCGAAAACTGGCGTCAAGTTGACCCAGCTTAATTGTATTGGGCCAGTGAATCCGTCTACCGTATTTACATCCATGTATCTAACAAGAATCGTGCATAATTGAATGGAGGAGAGAGAGGGGGAGAGAGAGGGGGCGAGAGAGAGAGAGAGAGAGAGAGAGAAAGAAAGCATTCAATTTTAATGAATTATAAAAGTGGTACTGCAAAATATATCTAAAAATTACAGAACCCGTATTACATCATGTCTGTAACTTTCTTACTTCCAACATGTTAAGAACGTAATTCTTCCATTCAATAGAAAAATATTCCAACTACCGTATAACTGTCAGTTGCCACTGCCTTCCTTTCATCCACTGAGAAAAAAGCAGACGGACTTTCCCGAATATACACCACATTAAAACCGATTACAAGATCGATAGCTCTTAAATGACTAGATTTGAAGGTTCCTGCCACTTTGCATTCGTATTACTTTGATGAAATAAAAATGTCCAGAGGTGCCGTATTAGGACGCACTAATATTCCTTCCTACCCACGCTAATATCCCTACCTACCTAAAGGTTTACGGACAGGTGGTACTTCTATCATTTTCTACTAATGCAACTCATATTGCATAAATGAACACTTTGTTTTTTAAGTAAGGCATAACAAAGTCAATGCATATGAAACCAAACTATTGACTACAAGTGTACATGTGATAATATATAATGATTGCTCTGGGCTATTTACAGCCATCCTCAACTCGATCAATTTAACTTCAAATACGTGGATACTGGGTTAACAAAATTAAAGAAGATAAAAGAAGTTGAAATTTAATATCATGTAGGCCTGTATTTCAGTTTTAATATTTTATTTACTTTGTCTAACATCCTTTACAGAGATTTGTCATGTATACAGGAGCTATTTTCCCCAATTCTCTACTTATCATTTCCCTATGTTACTCTTTAAAATAAATTGGGACTTTCTTTATTACTAACTTCAATTTGCTCCCAAATATATTCCTTGTAAGATTGATATCAGGAGAGCGAGGAGACTGAAATTTTTTCTATAGAATTCATGACGAAGTTGAGAAGGAGCGTAATGAACCATATTTATATTTAAACAGTTGAGAAACAGTAACAGTCATACAGATAGAGTAAGCCTGCCCATTGTATTCTTCATAAGATAAGAATAAATTTCCATTAGCTTTCAAGCTCTTTACTTCAATTATTCTTCACTATTTGCACGAAACAAATATTCGTATTACTTCCTAGAACCACTAAACTGTTGGTGTAATTATCTGGTATGTGACCTGCATCGGTACTTCTCTGCTACCATGTTTCACAAGTGATGCAGTAGTTTGTTTTTTCAATTTAGTGTTTTACCTTCACACTATAAATGATCTTTGGTTTGAACCGAATAGCTTATACTTACGATGGTCAAAATTACGGAATTCCACCGAGTCGGTTTGTTATTGAGCACATTACTGTCTGGTTTCCTGGTCTACTTTGCTTACACACAGCCTTCATAGATCCACTTCGCGAGGTTCCAGTGCGATTATTTTTATTATTTTGTATAGAATATTTTCGAATCCTCCTCTATTTTCCAAATATTACAGCATTCGTCTTATTTGGAAATTTTCCTAAACAACCAATCTGGAGGTCCAATGTTCTCATTTTATTTTGTACTACAA
>JAGDQP010038208.1:0-18261 GCA_022664845.1 Lepisma saccharinum
TTGTTATTTTCATTTGCTTTCTAGAAGAACTGCTATGAACTTCATAAAAAAAGGGTACCTTCAAAGAAATAAAAGTTACATAATGATAAAATAATGTCATTCATGTTTTTCTTTTCGATGTTTTTACAAAGTTTTTTTGTTGGTATAAATTGGCATATTTGTGATTACATAGATTAAAATGAATATTGCAATAAATCAGGAAATGTATCAGCAGTATTTCTAGTACCATCTTATGAAACGTATGCAGTGGAAAGAATAGAAACATACACAAAATAAATGAAAATAGAATAGCAAAAGGTATAAAAACTTAAGTCCAGGCGGCAAGTGCCCCCTTCGTTCCCTTCCCGACGCCCTCATTGGTTGGTCTACACATTTAGTCCGCTCTTCTGTCGCAGTGTTAACTATGATCCAGTTGGAATAGTTTAATAGGCCTATATATATATATTGTTGTCATTCTTCATAATATTTTTCTTACGCTTAAGAATAAGGAGACCAATTTCCAGAGATTCAGCTTAATAAAAATATGATTCTCCACGATAGTATAGATTTTTATTAATATTCTTTATAAAGTTAAAGGTTTATGATTATTAGTAACGTTCTATGCAGCCTGTTGCCTTACTTTTTCCAGAAAAAAAATGCTGAATTTTTTACAGTGTACAAAACATATACATTGTTTCGCTTACTTTGAGTTTGGGATAATACAAAAAAGATGAAGTATATACTCTTCAAACACTGTTTCACTACTTTTATATATCTAACACTTGAATTTCTCTTAAAAATAGAACAAAACGTATATTCTAGGTACAACATAACAGTATCTCCCCCTTTACACTCAACGTTATTAAAATAGTGAATCTGAAAGCAAACGATGAGCAATAAAAGGCTACTGAATAGAGTAAGTGGGAGTCACAAAATTGTAGTTCTCCTCTCTCGTATAGAAAAGGGATATTTCTGTATTTTCCCAAATAGACATTACGTTTATTGCCTTTCCTCTCGTTTAACTAAAGCGTGGAAATCACAAAAGGTATTCATCTATGTTGCCACAGAGACAGACACAGAGAGAAAGAGAGGATCATCCATACGTACGTTCTATGCATCACCGACAATGCAGCACCGAACGAGCAGTTGAAAAGCTATCTACATAATTTTACACAGATTAACTGCAACCAATTAGATTCGCGCTACTAATCATTGAAAAACAACAACAACAAAAAATAAAAAAGATCCTATGATGACCAAATAAATGGTGATGAAGCTTAATTTTCATCCATCTCTGTATTTCCAACTCAGCACATTCTATATTTCTTTTTCACGTTGTATATATATCCATCTTTCGCTCTCAATCTATCTTACTCTCTTTCTCTTTTCCCTGTTTCTCTACCGTATCCCTTTGCTGTCCTGTATGTTTCTCATTTACTCCCTGGTCTTTATTTCTTTTGCCGAATACATCTCAAACTGATGTTCTTTCTCAAAACTGCTTTTGCATTTTCCCATTCGTTTCTTCCATCATTGATTTTCGCTTCATTCCTCTCCTTTCAAACTTACTATATTCCTTCTCTCTTTCTTCCTATATCTCATTTTCCTTATGCTCTTTTTATTCTTCTTATCTGTTTCTCCTTTTATCTTTTACTATTATTGCTTTCCCCGTGTTCTTTCTTCTGTTACGTTCTCTCTCTTCCTCTCCTTCCCTCTATTCTCCTTTGAGATCTTTGTTTTGTTACCTTCTCGCTTTCATTCTTACTTTACCTCTATACATTTCCTTATCTCATTTTCTCTCTCTTGCTCTATATTACTTTATTTTTTGTCTAACGTTTCCTTTGTATCTTTACTCTTTCTCCTAATCTCTTTCTCCCTATTCTCTTTCTCCAATTTGTACCTTTTTGTTTTTCACTCTATTTATAATTTTTGTATTCATTTCCTTTCCATTCTTCTCTTTTCCTTTCCTTTCTACTTTATGTATTCCGCCTCTTCTTCCTTTATACTGTTTACTTTCTTACTCTGATTTTTTTCATTATTTCCTTTCATTCTTTTCATTCTCACTGTGTTACTTTCTGTTACTCACATTTTCACACTATTTCTCTTTCTATCCCTCTCTTTCTCTCTTCGTTTGTTCTCCTCTCTTTGTATCACTATCTGCTCTCTCTTTATATGCTTCTGTTTTCTCCTTTCATTCATATTATAAGTTTATCAATCGTTTACATTCTCACTTTCTCTATATCTTTTCTGTTTACCTTCTATTTGTTTCATTTTCAACTTTTTTCCTCAATCTCGTTTCTCATTAGTCTCTCTCATATTAATTCACTCTCTATCCCCTTTTTCAAATTTTCACTTTCCCCTGTTTATGTCCTTTTTCCGTTCTTTTAATCTAACTCTTTTTTCTCTTTCTGAATCTGTGTCTTTTCATTTGGCGCCTATCTATTTCTCCTGTTCGTTTCAATCTATTTCTCAGAAAATAATTTTCAGTTCTTTAATATATCCATTAACAAGTAACGAAGTCTTAATCAGTAATATGTTATTACTAAAATAGCATAGAGAATTGATTTTATATATTGAAACAATACATATTTTGCTTAACACTGGAATTGCTTTTATTCTGTGAGAAAAATAATGAAATAGTAATTGCAGGGAGAGATATAAAGAGGCAATTGTAATAACTGTCTTATTGACTTTAATTAGACCTTTTCATATTATAAACATTACAAGATTTGTGCTATTTTTTGCAAATTAGCTCTAACAGATTTCAGTTGCATTATCCTCATTATTATAAAAAAAAAGTTATTTATATTTGTGAAAATTAAACACCAGCTTGTTCCAAAACACCGGAAGTATCTCTTAACACTTGAGATGTTTTTTACTTGTACATAGGACTTTCGATTGTAACTGAAACTTGAAGAATGCATTACTCTTTATTTCCTTCCTTAATACTGTCAAAGAGTTGAATTCATCTTCTTCCTCTTTCTTTCTCAACCAATTGTTTAATTGTTGTCTCTCCGTATACAACACCATCCCTCTTTACCAGTTTCTTTTTTGCGTTCAGGATTCTTCCTCTCTTGCCTCTGTCTTCAGCACTTCATCACTACGCATCTGTACTCAGCTTATTTTCCATTATTCTCCATATCCACATTTCAAAAGTTTCCAACTTTCTTTCTTTGTTATTTCGTAGAGTCCACGTTTCTGCTTTATAAAACACATATTCTATACAAAACTTCTTTATCGACTCTTATTCAATGCTCCGCAGAAGAAATTCTTCTCTTCAGCAAACACCTTTTTTACAATTCTATTTTCTCCCTCTTTTTTCACATTTCATATCGTCACTTAGTACTTCCCGCATACCGTTCTACTTTTTCTCTTCCAATTTTGATGTTTTCTATTGTTATATTCTTTTCCAATTACCATGTCTTTCGTTCTATTTACGTTTATTCTTGCTCCATATCCCTCACTGTTTTTTGTGGTGCTATTTTAATATCTTGTTAAGCAATGTCTAAATTATCTGCAAAAAAAAAGTCAATAAAACAATCGAATGCATTTAGTTTCTCTTTAGTCGACCGTACCTACCTCTACGCTTTCGAAAAAAAAAACTTTTTTACCATCTCTTCTAGATATGTATTACATAAACTGGGTGAACGGCACCATTCTCACTTTTCGAATTATTGCTTTTCGTTTTGATAAAGCGTTGTCTACTTCTACCCTTAATCACTGTATAAGTACCTCTTAAATCATCGATGGTTCCATTCCACACCTTACTTACTCAATACATACATTTAAATTTGCCAGTTGACTCGATCGAATGCCTTTTTCAAATCAACAAACGCTATCAATAATTCCTTTACAGTTTTCCATGTATCTCCCTCTTATTGTTCTTATCAAAGCAATAGCGTTCCTAGTTTATTTTTTTCTTTTCGAAATCCAAACTGTTCTTCTTGAATTTCTCCATTTACCCCACCGTATTCGGCTGAAGCTTCGGTAATGTGACATCTTGCATTCTTAATATAAATTGTATCTGCGACAAGCAGGAAAACGAAAGATCAGGATGAATACAGTGGGCTTAACTTCCCCTGAAGAATCTGCCATTTTCGATAAAATATTAATCATGACGATAATTTTTATAACATAGAATTAAGTTGGCCCTCACACACTTTCCAAATGAAATATTATGCCCCTCGCCCCACGAACTATTTATGCTGACGCCGTCATTGTTCATGTAATATTTATTACTTTTGCATCTAATTACTGAATTAGAAGATATTTTATAAATTTAAATTAAATTTTTGTTTTTACATTCTTTTCTTTAGTCCACACTGGTCCGTGTTGTCTTCAAATCTTGCAACGTTAATGTAACTCATTTTCCGACGTCATAGAATGATGAAATTTTGCACAGCAACGTAAGTCCGGTAACAAAACAATATTTCATTTTTACTTTTATACATATATTTCTATATGTTTTAAAAACATATTTTAATATATTTTTAATGCAGACTTCTTTATCCTAAAATAAATACTAACCAGCAATGATATGGTGTTTTCCTGGTTGACGAATACTTTAGGATTTGGTTCACAAAACAGCCTGAGAAAAAAGAAAGTAAAAAAATAATTAAAAAAGGATTTTAAAAAACACGCTTTTTTAAGATGGACTAAAAAGTAAAAAATAATAAATTGAATTAATCTTATAAATCGGAAAATAAAAGCGTGAGTGCTCTTAGATGATATGATTTTATGATAAGGTACAAGAGCACCCACGCTTTTATTCCGATTCATAAGATTAATTCAATTTATTTTTTTTTTTACTTTTTAGTCCATCTTAAAAAAGTGTGTTTTTTTTAAAAAAATCTTTTTTATTTTTTTAAATTTTCTTTTGTTGTTCGTTGTTAAAAGAATTTAGTATGCATGAATATTAAACTCCCTGCGAGGTACGCAACCCAATTTTCACATTATAGTTGCGGCGTTGCGTGCATTTAAGGATAATTTCAAATTATTTTAATTAATTAATTACAGTTAAGTGGATTATTTTGTCGTATATCTAATGATTGAATATTGTATTGTCATCGTAAGCAAGCAAATTTACAAAATTTCAAAGAAATCGGATCATGGGAAGTGAGTTTAAAATCGATTGTAAAATTTGTACCGGACAGACAGACAAGAAAGCAAATTAATAAAAACGTGTTAAAACATAATTTTAAAAAAAGCAATTTAAAGACATTCTTTTCTTAAACAATTCGTACTAAAAAAAAATAAAAAATAATTTTGTTTCAGCGTGAATAAACGGTAACGCGCTCTCATATATAGTCACATTATAAATTCTTGAATTGGCGCGCCGCATGCTTTTCTTTTTATTCATGCGTAAACAAAATTAATTTTTACTTTTGAGTATGGATTATTTAAGAAAAGTATGTCTTTAAAATTATCTTTTTATTATTTTTTGTCTATTGAGATTACAATATTCTATTCTTTCTCTTTTTGTTTTTATGATTTGGCTGACACCTAACATTGTGAGCGTCAAACGTTTAGTCGTACCCATTATGTCATAAATATGGTTGTTATATCCACAGCGTAACTTCACATAAAAACCATATGAAACTAGTAACAAGTAGTACAAATAAGTACCGTTATATAATGATCTCCGTAACTACACCGCCCAAATATCACAATCAAACTTTTATTTTTGTTTGAGTTCTTTTTAATTTTACTGTAATTTGCCTGAACCTCGGCTTGGAAATACTTTTTTTATTATTATTTATCTGGTACGATGCTGGTGACATCTCTCATTTGGTGTATGTAATTTCATTAGTTGCAATTTTTACACACGTATTGCAGTCTGTGATGTTTGTGGCTGTCGTAGATCAAGTAATAAAAAAAACACACCGGATGAAGTAATATTCATTTATTTGCATATTTTTTTTTCGTGTTGTAACAACAAAACGAGAGTTGGGCGAATATAATAGATCAAGCTGGAGAAAAAAAATAATAATTAGATTTTTTCAACAACGGGGTAGCACCGACCTTTCCCTCATTTTATGCTTATTAAATTCTCCCCTTGATTAGCTATTGGTTCATCCTTAGGGTTAACCAAGTTACCATGATTCCCTCTGCTTTCTACGGTGCTAATGGTGATTTGTTTTCTGTTGAGGGAATGAGAAGTGGGAGGGGTGGGTCAGGAGAAAACGTTTGTATAGCCCTTGATGGAATCCTGGAACCATGACAGCAAAATCTGGTTGCGAGTAGTATGCACATACTAGCAGATATGACTGCATTAGTTTGTAACACTTTTTTTATGAGTCAAGAAGGGAGAACACTGCGGGATTATGAATAACAATTTTTCACTTTTTCACACACATCTGTCTCTCTCTCACACGTGCTAACTTAACAATAACACATGCACAAACGAGTTCATGCATATTCAACATTGTTATTATTTAAGAAAACACATTGCTTACTAGAAAGACAAATATATATTTATTGCGCTAATTCAGCGAGGAATTATTTACCCTGAAGAATAAATTTTGTAAATATGAGATATGATACAATTGTATATTTAGTAGTAAAAATAGTTTGGTTATGAACAAAATAAAAATTTGTTCAGCCAAATAATTATACTTACGTACTGTCAGCGCGAAAATTTCATTTTTTATTTATGTCCTTTAGATATCTAAGGATCAGGAGGAGAAAGGATTCGAGAAGGTGTCGGCCAGGGCCTAGTTGAAGGTGCCATCCCAGCATTTGCCTGGTGGGAATGAGGAAACTCCCCTGGAGTCAGGAAGGTCGGCCGCTGGGATCGAACCAATGACCTCCCGAATGCTCTACCACTGAGCTATGGTGGCTCAGTGACAACGCGAAAAGTTTGTACCCAGTTGTAAAAAGTTCTTTTCTGAATAATTTCTGAACGGAGAGACCGATTTGAGTATAGATTTTTTTGTAATTTACAGAGAATTACATTCTCTTTTCTTTACAGGAAACCGCACTCAAATCTGTCTATCCATTCAGAAGTTATTCGGAAAAGAAATTTTTGTGATTGGATACAAACTTTTCGCACTGACTGTACATCCCCCCACATTCATGACAGCTTCTGTATATCTTCTTACAAAGTTGGTGATGAATTTCGGAAAAGATTTGAGTGTCTTTTATTTTTAGGCGTTTAAAATCGAATCACCGAAATAATCTCACAGCCAGTGAGATTAGTGCTATAGCGTAGCCCGGGTCTATATGGACCAAGCGGGCGTAGAGAAAGGTCAATAGAACCATAATTTACGAGAGATAATTTAGCCACTCTATGGAAAACTAAAGTCTTAACGCCACATCCGGTTGGTTTCCATAGCAACGACGGAGGCCAAGTCTAAACAGACAGTAAGCTTGATGGAAGAAAAGTAGAAGATCTGTTGTGAAAGGAATGGCTTTTGATGTTTTTCGAACTGTTGATTATTTCGGTGACAAACAGAAACTGATAGAAAGAGTATAAAATGTTGTGGATTCCAAACATGTACTTTTGCTTACATATGGCCGAGATTTGATGCACATACAAGGGAAAGTGCAAAAAGGATATATGAATAGTAAAATGTAATAAGTTGAGGTGAGTAGCTAATTTTTATTCTGGTAATTTATATTCTTATGGAACACTTACAAAGGACTACTACCTTTCGAAATCTTGATTTATGCTATACCTTGTATACTTTACCTATAATATCAATTTGCACAGCTGTACATAGGGTACAAGGGTTTCGTTTTAGTACTCGTATTTATCTTCTTCAGTACACGTGTCCTTAACCATAACGGAATTAGCAACTTCAGTTTAAGCTTCGTAGATATAATTATCACCTTTTTTGAATCAAGGATAAACAATGAATTATCCTCATAATCATATAAACGTATTCAAAATTTCGTTCAATGGCATTTCGTGAAATTTGTTTACTTACGTAATTGGCTCCTTCCACTTCCTTTTCTAGTTTCAGTCCTTTGGAAACAGAAGAAGCAACACGTGTCTCTTTCATGATGACAATCTGGGCACAAAGCACAAGACCATAACTAGTTGCTGATTATCGAACACTTAAAAGAACTACTGCTAAACACGTAGTTTAGACTGTAACATGGCGGGTTACCATGGCAACCTACCGGATCTGACGTAATACTTTAGTCCCCCATTGACTGAGGTACTGTTGGGGATTGGATCTCGCAACTCACGACGGTTTTGACCTGTTTTCCTTTGTTCTGATCGAATAGCCTCGGGCTATCCTACATAATTCTTTATAAAGCTCTGTAACATAGAAACCAACTCCTTCAATGGGTCGACAATACGAAGCAGAGCGTCTGACGACAACTCTTGACCCACAAAAAAAAAACTTCGATTTTAATAATAATATTAAAATTCCGAACGTTAGAATTTCGCCTCTTTTAAGCTATATTCTTTAATCACCAAATTAGCTTAAATATATGTGTTGAGTACAACGTTGATTGTAATTGGTTGTGCAGACACGTCTTGCGAACTATTTTTCGCTTTATGACGTCATATTTGAGCATGTTACATCATTATTTCGGTACCTCCAAAGTATACATGTTTCGAAATATTTTTTTCTTTAAATGACCATTTTTTGTCTTTGAGTGTACAGAATTCACTCAAATCAATCTATGTATTCCCTGATTCAATTTCAACATCAGTCTTCAAGTTATGAACAACATTTTGGACACACCCTGTACATGAAAATGCTGCAGAAAAAAACAACATTTGATATACTTATCAAACATGAAAATAACATTTATTCAATAATAATCCACAGCATAAATTAATGTTTGAAACTCGAAAGAAACCAGCAGTTCTCAAGAATTCCTATACAACTTACAAAAACCAAACAGAGAGATTACAATCTGAAATCACCAAGTATTCTTCTTGTCAATAATGCAACACAATAGTTAATGTTGTAACACATTTATCATTGTCTCGCATTTCAATTTAAATAAAAGGCTTTAAAGTTCGTTTCCTTTTGTGAATTTATTTCTCTGTTCACGAGAGAAATAGAGAGAGAGAGAAAGAATCTCTCAAATCAGAGGTAAGGAAGATATTTCCTCTTTAACGGGTAAAACCAGAGAAAAAGTAACATAATAACCCTCCCTTCACTTTTGCGTCTGTTACTTCTCCTGCAATGTTATGTAACCTTTTTAGCGCTGAAGCAGTTCGTGGTGTCTAACTGGCAGGATAGTCGTTTTAGACTGAAGAAAACGAATTTAAGCACCGGGCGAGGGTTTTCGGGCGATATGTAACGAAGATATCTACATAATTTCGTTCTTCCTCGTCCCCTCCCCCTCTCCCTCCCAATCTCTGTATATCACCCCCTTCCTCTCTCTCTGTCTTGGTTTTAACCGCTTTTCCGTTCACACACAGCAGACGGCAGGAGCAAAGCACAAGGAACTAATGCATAATGTATTGGCGAGAAAGAGGGATGCGCTAACTAACAGAGCTTCTGCTGGCGTTACAATGATAAGAAAAGCACTTATAAGCTTCAGGATTAAATTGTATAAAGTGGAATTTTGGAATTAAGGAAGGAGTAATCCTTTTTCCTTTGGCACCAAAATACTGGCTTCCTGATGATACAGCTTTTACGTGGCTAAAGGGTATGGGAAGTTGGCGGAGACCGTGACAAAGACCCAGCTTTTCTACGAGAATACAAAAAAAAAACCTTTTCCTTTGTTTCCGTTGTCTCACAATATATTTTGTTTCTTGTAGCCAAATTAACAGCAATAATTAAACACTGTCTGGCTATTAATGGAACGACATTGTTGTATATGTTAACAATTAATAATAGCATCGAACAAAAGGGAGTTTCGCTCTTGATAACTGCTTAAGCTCCTTTGTCACTTACACGACAAATAATGGCTACGAACATAGTGTTGTTATAATACATACAAGGACCTACAAGCACTATTTGGTGTGTTAGTGGTCTACCAAACGTTTTATAGTATGTGCCTCTTTCATGCAAGGGCTCAGCATAGGAATCAATGGCACTGCACTTTGTTGAGGCAAATGCTCAACAATTATTATTGTTGAGAAATTATCTTCTAGATACTCTTGCATTCTTGTTTTGATGAGAATCTAAGTAATATTTCATTACTGCATTCATCATTCAACACTACACACACATTTTCCAAGATATTATATTGGTTACACCTTCAGGGATAGGTCCGGAGATGCTACTTCGTTGTCCAGAAGCCGAACTCCTTGACTATTAGTTCTGGACAAATTCATGATAATTAATAAATAGTTCCCAACTCAAAATTGAGAATTTTGGCTTGCTCAAATAGTTACATATTAGAACGTTTCTTAACTTGAAATCCATTCTAGAAGAGTAGAAATAATTAGTATTTCTTAAAAGGAAATGTTTACTGAAACAACATACAATTGTCTTCTTATTTTTAGGCAATATTTGTAGCTTAGATTTCAGTACATTACACTTCAATATACAAGCAAAGAAATCGTTTGATTCTGTCAATATTTTAGGAACATTCCGCTTTGAGAATCACTCTACGCTAGGAACATTCCGCTTGTAGACCAATAGCATTGAAAAAAATATGTCAGTAACTCCGGTCGGATAGACTTTCATTCCAGGATCCCTTTCTAGTGCATATGCATTTTGTGATTTTTAATTTCTCGTGGTGTAATCCTTAATGTTATGACAATCACTTCACATATATTATAAACCCTACTGTAAATGTAACATTTTTCATTCCTCTTTTACAGGTAAGTACATCATATCAAACACTAAATATTCTGCATCCGTCTTAGCCTGAACCGGATCGTACAAGACGTTTCTTTCTGGAGAGGTAAGAAAATATAATTATAAACATTTCTATCAAGTTTCTATTTCATCGCGAATTACATGTAAGTATAGCTTTAGAACATTAAATGAAAAACAAGAGAGCAAGATTGGCGAGTTCTAGTTTAAGTATCTAAGAAAGAAAAACACTTTTTTTCAATAGTCTTTAAGCTGATATTATTATCCTAAGGACTATTCCTCCTTTTGACAATAAGACGCAGGGACATCTGGCTTAAAATGTTTAACTTAATATCATAATTTTAGCACAATGTTTATGGGAAAGCTTTGTTGATGGGACTAAACCACACAATTCAAAATATTTCGTAGCATTAACATGCTAACATGAGTTAGATATAGTGATCCAAGTACAGTTCAAAAACTGATACTGATAGACATTAAAATGTTTTAAACCAAAGGGAGTGTATTGTTATAGTTTTACGTTGCCTGACAATTGAAAATTTACAGGCGAAATGAACTTTTGAAGCAAATAAAGGAAGATGTGTTGTGTAAGATATGCAATGGGATTCGTGTCGAAAGTGCGTAATTTGTTTTAAATAAAACATGATTCCTAGCAGCTTCAAAGTGCAAAATGGACGGCCATTACAAGCATAATGGGGGTGAAAAACTGATCACAGCGCCATGAACGGCTGCAAGTGAAGAAACGTACAGAGAACGTACGTTTGTAGTACTCTATGTCCTAATGCTAATAAAATAATCGAACCTGACATTAACTAACCCGCCTCAGCTTACACGACATGGCTGAGTATTTTGAGGTTATCATGGGGTTGCGGCTAAGCCTGTAACAGAAGGGTAGTAGATGGCAGTATCATCGACGAGTAGATATAAGGCGCGAATTATTCGAAATTGACAGTTCGTATGGGATGTTGGTAAAGTAACATCGTTTCCATAAAATTTTCTTCTTCGTTTGCACGCGTATAGACAAAATGCGTGGATGGTCGGATTATTTAATAGGAAGAAGGTATGTGGACTTCTTAAAAGACAATTTAAAATATTTGGGTGCAATTCTTAGTGAAAACGAAATAAAATAGTAAAAATGCGTTGAAAATATTTGTATATGGTACGTAGTGGTGCAAAACTACAAAACAACAATGTTGTAGCCGCGAACCGCAGGCTGTTTTAAATATCGGAAGTTAACATGAGGAGGATAGTGAAAATCTGAAAGAAATATCTCAAATAGCGTGCGACGTAAAACTATAACTGCACAGAAGAGAGAACTTGTCAATGAGTCATATAAATAAACAAGTTGAAGTTCCGATTCTACTAACATTTCGAAAGAGACTCCGGTCCCTTACTTGCATTTTAGCCACGAAAGTATTAATGTTTATAAACTAGGCTGGCAACACTGAGAACTGCAGTGCTTGAGTACGGGAAAGCTCACAATACTTTTCCATTGTGTCAAATAATATTTATGCTAAATTTGTTGCTGCCAAGTTTGGTGCAGTTAGGTGCTGAATGGAAGCAATTGAGCAATTATTTTTAAAAAAATGGGTTGGCAACACTGGACAACTGCACCAATCAAGACGGTTCTGCCGCTCTGAGTTAGTTCAGCCAAGACCTTTCCAACGACACCTCACGCATCTCTCTACATCTTGTAGTTCCTGAGATTTAATTTCTGGACATGGACGGACGGACACTATGACCGGGAACAGAAGGTTCCATTTGTTATAGCTCTGCTAGTAAGGGACCTAAAACGAGAGTCTGTTCTGTTCACAAGGAAGGTGGATTTAACTCTTTACTGGAGTTAACTCTGAAACTTCGTATGAATAGAAACTCCTGGAGTTAACTCAAGGAATCAAGAGCTGACTCACAGAATTCGCTTGATTTTTTTTCGCGATTCAGACGAGGTGTAGACAGTCATTGATTACTGCGCGTAAGTTGTGCGGATTGAACAAACTAAGTGACGAAGACGATGTTGGATGACAGGAAGAAAATTTAGCGTTAATTGTTGACATAATTATAAACCCCTCTCTTATTTTACGAAACGTTATATTTCCGGAAGCAAGGCAAAAGAAAGCTTACGCATTTACCACAATACCAAAAAGGGTTTGGGTTTGGGATCCAAATTACGGAGGAACACAGTTAATTAGAAACTTATGCAATATTAAATAAGCAGGCTTAAAGGGAAGACTGATCAAAAGAAGAAAGGAAACAAACCAATGAAGTTGAATTAAACAGAACGAAAATTATGTCCTCGTACGCAGGGAGAGACTAATCTTGTTGTCAACAGAGTTGAAAAATTATAGTTCAATATATTCTTCTTATTATTATTATTATTATTATTACAACATCGGGTGAGTCGTACAGTCCGTGAAGTTCTTCATTATGCAGTCTCCTCCATTCTCTAGTCATCTCGTCCCGTTTCGGCCCGTATATCTTTTTCAAGACTCACTCGATGTTGTAAGAATAATGAAACCGCGACGACTAAGATGAGCAGGCTATGAAGCTCGGATGAGAGAAGTACGAAGACTATATTCCATCTTGGTTGGAAAGCCGAAGGGAAAGAGACCGCTGGGAAGACCGAGACGACGTTGGGAGGACAATATTAGAAGGGATTTTCAAGAAGTAGGTGTTTGTGATGAAAACTGGTTTGATATTCCCCAGCATAAAACCCGATGGCGATTGTTTTTTTACTGCGGCGATGAACTTGCGAGTTCCGTAAGCCATAGAGTGAGTGAGTGAGTCAGTGAATTATTATTATTAATTTATTAAAATAATGATAATTTGAATTTATGTATGGTCTTTAGGCATCTATGGATCAGGCAGGGGTAGGATAGAAGAAAGGATGGGGAAACGAGTCATGCAGGAGGTACCATCCAGGCATTTGCCTAATATGACGAAGGAGAACCTCTGTAAAAAGCCTCATACAAGATGGTTGGTTGCTAGTATCGACCCCAGGGACTCCCGAATGGGAAACCAACGCTCTACCGACTTAACTTAAGCAAATAATGATAATTGTCAATGGTACGTGATAATAAAGATCAAAATATCCCTCCCAAATTGATAAGAAAGATAAAAAAATAATTTTAATTAAGAAATGCTAATAAATCCATACAAAATATATTTAAAATCAGTGAGAGGTCATTAATATTACTAATGAAATGAGATACTTTAGTATTATATTACTATTAAGTTGTTCATTGGCACTTAGCTTATGTGAAGCAACAATTTAACCAACAATAGACCCAGTTTCCGGTATCTTCTTAGAGAGATATATATTCTCTGCTCATTGCTCAATGCATCCCCCTCTGTTTACGATGCTTTCACTTGAAATTGTCAGCTAACCACCTCTCCCATTTCGTTCATTGACTCTGTACAACTTCTTAGCGAAGAATCTCTTTGATCCTTATACACTTTCTCATGTCTTTGCACGTCTATGAATGCAGCCATTTTGATCAAATAATTTGTGTCTCCAAGCTTCAGTCACCCACAGCTTTCTACAGGGTTTTTTTTTTTTTTTTTTAAGTAAACGACAAGTGAGTCACGTCTCCAACACTTGGAGGCATTTGTTTTTAAATGTGTTCATGCGGAACACGAGTAAACTATTGACATGTGGAGAAAACTCTGTTTGCTTTATCATTCTTACCACCCACTGTGTCAGCGCATAAGGGATTTTTTTTTTAAATTCAGTAAGGCAGTAGAACATGTTGAAGAAATATGATTCAGGATATAGAATGTAGGATGTTTTATTCGATACCTGAAGGACGGGGAAGCAATGGAGGGGGAGAAGCGTCTAAAATAGATTGTCATGAAAGTAGACTTTAGTAATGAGCACATCATGAATGGTAAGGCTGAAAGCAAGAACTTAGCTATAATTAAGATATGCATGATCACAACTAAACATCCGGAAGAAGAGGTCCAAATAAATTAAGAATATGTGAAGGAGTTCGTTGGGAGACAACAGAAGGACGCAAGTGAAGGACGACTTCAAAGTAGTAAGGTGTGTAGTTCGGAAGTCCGAAGTCAATTTCCGGTATTCAAAATTACTTGGATTCCGGAATTTCCCGGAATTCCTAAATTCCGAGTTTCTGGAATTCCGAAATTACGGAATTCCAACCCATTACCCTCTGTTTGACTTTAGCTCCATAGAATTTCAACACAAGTATTGAACTTTATTTGTTATTATGGCCTTTAGAAACCTTAGACTCAGGCGTTCATTGTAAGAATTCTTTACACTGTATTACACCTTATCCAGCAAGTGTTAATTGTTGTCAAAATAACATGTTTTGTGGATCTGTCTGACGACGGTGAACCGTTCTTTTCTACCATTTGATGATGATGACCTACATTCCGGGATTCCGACTTTCCAAAATTCTGTAATTCTTACTTTTCCAAAATTCCGACTTTCCGAAATCGCGAAATTGGTATTTCGATGCCGAAATTGTAATTTCCATTCCGAAATTTCGAACTCCTCTGGTGCGTATCAGGTTTATTGACCAAATTATAATAAAACCAAATAACAAGAAATGAAGGGTGTGTCTAACTGAGGAGTATATTTTCAAAGATCACATAAGGCAATATGTTTCAAATGTTACGGACAAACAGCATATGGACATTTATTACGAGCCAGGCGAAGCTTCAATGTAAAGTTGAAACAGTGTTTCCCAGACTTATTTCAAATTTATTTCGAAATTCTTGTCCATTTTTTTCTTAAACTGAGTGATATTAACAGTCACAAGCTTTTGTTGTATCATTCCACGCTTGTATCCTAATGCCCAGAAACGTTCAATTTGTGTGATCTGCGGTATTGCGGTATCATTCTTGATCTTCCTGACAAACACAACTTCGTTCTCTTCAAGAAGGGCAGTTATTTCGCCAGCATAGTGGACAGAAATTTTATCGTACTAAAGCGTGTTCAGCGATCTTATAAAAAAAAAATCAGATTTTTTCTTTCAGACACTGATTTCGATACATTTCGCCATTTGTGCTGCCTTTTCCGATTTTCATCAAAAAAAGCTTGTGAG
Organism: Lepisma saccharinum; assembly: GCA_022664845.1. Taxonomy (NCBI): domain Eukaryota; kingdom Metazoa; phylum Arthropoda; class Insecta; order Zygentoma; family Lepismatidae; genus Lepisma; species Lepisma saccharinum. The sequence continues at coordinate 15,776 of JAGDQP010038208.1, forward strand.
ATGTGACCACCATCTTGCATAATGATCTGTCACACCAAGTCTTTGGCAGGAAATTTTGACTTTGGAAAGATTTCAGCTTCATGGGTGGTGTGTTACCTGAAGTAATAGAGTCAGAGCTGGAATCCAGTGTCTCGTAAGTCTCATCATCCGTGACGGAAACAAAAATAATCATCACTAGAAGGAACACCTTTCTTGTACAGTTTTCTCTGGTTAGATTTTCTCTCACCTTCCTGGCGTATCCTGGTAACTTTGTCTGTTACGAGATCGAATTCCACTCTCCTTTCTGTTCCTGAGCATAGATCTAACTACAATCTTTAACTTCCTGCAGCTTTTCTAATTGCCATGTTCGCATTTTTTAACATCCGCTTGCATCCTTTCGACCATCTGCTTTCTTCTGGCAGTAGGAGAGGTCCCAATTTCAAACTATAACAAACATGACTAGTTTCTACATTTCTTTTAATTAGCCGGTTCATCCTTCTAACATGTATATCTTATTGCTGGAAGTGGTGATGTGTCAACACGTGATCAGGTCCGTGCTACCGAAAAAAAATGAGCAATTAGGTAGTTTTGTTCTTCGGTTATTTTTTAATTGTTTGACAAAATCAGTTACCTTTTGTGTTAGGAGTTTCTTTGTGTCACGCCTTCTAACTTTTCTGATCCATAAACCTAGTACACACCTTAGTAGGTGCAGAACAAGATGGGAAAACAGTAGGAAAATAAAAGCATGGATGGACAGAGAAATCCAAGAGGTTACAGACTGACTTATTTTTATAACCAAACACTCAATGGTTGTCGGAAATATGGTTTAAACAACATTCGAGGAGACGAATTTATAACTGGACACGTCACAATGAGAAAAGGTTTCAGAACAAATTGTGTGTTAATTCAGGAAAGATTTCGGAACTGTATGAAGAATGCGAGACCTCTTCCTGAAGCCGATAATATGTACTCCGATCAAAATTTAGTCCTTAGGAGAGAAGTGGAAATACAATTGGAAAAAGTAGGCAAAAGAGAATAGAGAAACGAAATTATTTAGCACTGGAAATGTTTTACAAAGAGAAACGTCAAATGGGAGAGAAGTTAGAGAGGAAAATTACTGAAACTACGTCACTCATTTGTATGTATAAACTAAGAATATCCTATGGATATCTCTAAAATATACCGGTGATAATATGAGTTGGATGCTTGGGCAAATACTTTACTTACCCAAACGTTCAGCAGCATATTCACTCATCCTAATTGAGAATTTCCCAGGTTTTTTTTTCAGTCAAATCAGGCGAATGCGGTGATGCCACCTACAAACTAGGCCCTGGCTGGCTACCTGATGACATTCCCTCCCCCACCCGATATCGGCCTCATGCCTAAAGAATAGAAATACATTCAATTCAATTCGTGAAAGGAAACAATTGATTGGCTACTGATATTCTCACAAAGTTTGTCTTCGTTCTCCTGAAATACCTGTTTCTAGGCGTTGTTTCTGTTCTCCATACTATTCGAAGTATTATGTGTCATAATTTACTTTACTTTGAATAACACTTAGAGTGATTTAGATTCAGATGTCCAGGTGCCTCCCTCAGACACTTTCTGCATATTGTTATTTTCATCTTTGACTTGTCCTTATTTAACTGCACCAAGTAAAAAGCTTATTTTAGTATTATAACATGTTAACACGTGCTGTATAGTAGCGCCTTATTGTATAATATTTCAAATATTAAAATTGGTAATTCCTAATACCATTAGCGAGAATTTATAAATTATAATTATAATATATCAAGTCACCGACTCGTTTTGTGAATAATATTGAGACTGCACCGAATAAGATTTTAATTTCACCGACTCTATCGAATAAACTCATTCAAAAAGATGTGGAAATTAACTTACCATCTGATCATGGAGAGATATATTTAAACTTTAACCTAAATATATCCAAAAGCTCAATAGTTTCGAGATATCCAAATTATAATAAAACCGATTGGGAAGGCTACAGAAATTAGAAAATAATTTAAAAGACATACAAGCTACTATAAACTCAGCTGAAGATATTGACAGAGTAAATCAAACAATAACTAAAGTTCTTCAAGATGCCCTTGAAAAGTATATCCAATATGACAAGATTATCCCGCATATTATTGATATTATAAAATACAAAAGATATATAAATAGATTATACCCTAAACAACCTACAGAATATCTCAAAACGCAAATCAATCAGTTACACAAAGAAATAAAGCAAAAGATTGCCAAATTCAGAGAAAATAAAATAAATGCATTCATTTCTAATTTGACGGAAAACTATTACAAAAACACAAAGAATTTTTTGGAAATATATCTCAGCTTTTAGGGGAAGAAAGAGTGGCCACGCTTTGCCAAATAAATTAGACAAGTTAACTATTTCATCCAATAGAGAGTTTCTTAATTTGTTTTATTCTAAATTCAAGAAGAGGATAGGAGAAGACACAACTAGGAATACGGAAAGAATACAGAAA
>JAGDQP010038209.1:8163-18261 GCA_022664845.1 Lepisma saccharinum
AAGCAACCTCTTTATTCTACACTGTTTTAATGGAACTTTAGTAAACTTTTTTATTTTGGGCCACTTTCGTTACAACTAATGACTTCGGCCTGTCTCGCTTTCACTAGCTGTTACGTTTCTAAAATACACAAACATCCATACCTCAACCGGAATTCTAATCAAGGACCTTAGGGACGCTGGCTTGACGCCTCAGAACACACAGCTCCACGGTCGGCACATTGTTTTCAATGTTATTAAATATTCTTCGTAACATAGGCATAAAAACGTCATTCTCTGTTCATATTATTTTCTCCTATTTGCTTTCCTATTATCTTTTACGTGTGGTTTCGATAATTAATGAATGGAACACTGTCGACGTTTTTTTTTTCAACCCCCCAAAATTGGAACTTTACACGTGTGTATTACCATTACAATCAATTAATAGTTTATATAGTGTGCGCTTTCAAATAAGTACAGATTCATTCAAACATCATTGCAGAAAAGTTAAAATAGTTAATAATTAAATAATGTATTTGTAAATAATTCTGCTGAAACAATTATTGTCTAATTCACTGTTCCTCTCTCGTCTTATTCACTCTGTATTATTAATTACAGTGTATGACACTCACTGCACTCACATCTCGCAACATTTTGACTTTTATCCAAATATGCAGTTTATTCAATATTTGAGGGCTATATTTTTGTTTTTCCACTTGCCAAAACTTACCTAAACTCTTTCTTTACAAATGTCTATTGCAGGAACAGTTTCAAGGAAAATAGAAACATCCAGGACCAGCACTTTTTTCACCAGAAAAAAACAGTTCCGTGGACAGGAAATACAGAATGCATTCAGCTTCAAAATTGCGGGATTGAAGAGACTTCATAAACAACAGCAGATACTATCAGAATGCTGAAGTTGTAATTTGGCCATATAAACTGAATATTAAACAAACCAAATAACTGGTTTTGTTTTATTTGCATTATTTTCAAATATTATATTATCTATTCTTTTAGCATTCCATTTGAAACTAATGATTTTGTGTAAGATACTAACAAGAGTCATATCTCAGAAGGTAGAGCGCTGGTTTAGTATTCGGAAGCTTCTAGGAACGATCCCAGCGGCCGCCCATCCTGACTGACGTTTCTCGAGGGTTTTTCCTCAGTCACACCAAGCAAATGTGGGGATGGTACCTACTACCTAGACCCTGGCCGAATACCTTTTAACATTATATCCCTAACCCTATCCCGGTCTGAGCCTGAGATGTCTAAAGGACATAAATTAAATTCACATATTAGATAGTAAGAGTATGTACAGCGGCAAAACAAGGTAAACAATAATCTTTGTAGTATCACATTCCTTTTCTCCAAGTCTGTCCCTAGCCAGCGACGGATCCAAGATTTTCGTGAGGGGGTCGGCGCAGGTGGAATAGACCAGAAACATTTTCAATTTTCCCTCAAAGTGAATTTTGTAAGTATAAATTTATATTTCCACTCATATTCCAAAGTTTTATTATGGAATATGACACCGGTATCCCGAAAAATTGATATTTCTAGATAAATTTATCTGGAAACAAATCAAAGTTTTTCGCAGATAAATTGTTGAAATAATGTTTACTCATTCACTCACTCCCTTTATATCTTACGGAATTCGCAAGTGCATCGCCGCAGTAAGGAACGATTGTCATCGGGATCTATCCTGGGCAAGGTCAAGCCAGTTTTCATCACAAACACTTACTTCTCGAAGATCCCTTCTAATATAGTCCTCCCAACGTCGTCTCGGCCTTCCCAATGGTCTCTTTCCCTCCGGCTTTCCAACCGAGATTGAATTGAATTGAATTGAAAAATTCTTTATTTAAGCGGGCGAGGTTCAGCCTATGGCTGTTCTGCCACCTAACCCTTGGAATATAGTCTTAGTTTTTCTCCCATCCGAGCTACATAGAATGCCTACATAAGGCGTTGCGAATTCAGTATTCTTACATCTAGTGAATCGTAGAGTTCATTTTGCAGTCTCCTCCATTCTCCAGTCATCTCGTCCCGTTTCGGCCCGTATATCTTTCTCAAGACCTTATTTTCAAACACTCGTAATTTATGATCCTCTGCTAGGGTCGTACTCCAACTTTCGCGACCGTAAAGTATTACCGCTAGAATAACCGTTCTCTATATTTTCAGTTTCAACTTCCTTGATATTAATCGCAATTTGGAATAATGTTATATAAAGTAAAAGTTTTCCTTGAGGGTGAGCTGCCCTCTGTTCCCTCTCTCTGGTTCCACCATCGTACCGAGCATCTTCTTGGAATCTTCCGCGTAGCATCTGTATTTTCCTTATTTCATGTTTGGGTCATGTTAACCTTCTAGACTTCATAACCCCAAATTAATGTCATTTTTTTGTTTATTCTCAATCCACATCCTTAAGAAGAATTGTTTCGATTTTCATTAATTTTATGAACAAACAGGTATTCTGTTAATCGTAGAACGTGCAACGTCCTTCCAGAAGGACAGAACAGCCTAAAAGTCCTACCATATTTTCCCTCAGTTTGAGAATTTTACATACATCTGGTTAGACAGAAAGTATCAGTAAGAGTATGGTATCTAGTCTTCAAAAAATAATCACGTTGGTACAACTGTTCGTTCAGCAATGGCGAGATATTTTCCAAAGCAATTATGTATCTGGGGGATAAAATGACACACATATTCATTCTTTGCTGGGTAGTCCTTATACAATGTAAAAAGTGGAAAAACGAAATGGATGAAAGTTACTCCGCTTTATGGAGAAACAAAAGTCGAAAATTAGCGTTTTGTTGTATTTACTCTTAAATGTTGATATAGTGTGAGCCCTTTAGTGGAAAGACTGGTAACCTTAACTCCATTCTAAAGTTTAACATTTTCTTTGTAATGGTTTAACGTTAACTGAAAATTGGCTGAAACTGGCCAAAGTGCTTCGTCGGTGAACGTTCAACTTATTTTACGCTTAAAATTCGGTCATTTTCTGATGGCAGTGTAAGCTAAATTGGCCGTTTTGAGGTTACGTACTTTTGTGGATGAAGTTTAAGCCTTGGTTGGATATTTTATAATCCAATAACAGGAGTAAAGTTAATTATTTGTCACTGAACGCCCCATCATTTAGAGTGTTTATAAATGTTGCTTTTACACTGTGAACAGCAAACAGTTGACTGGTGGATCGAGAACGACATGATTGCATTGGCCGAAAGAGGACTTAAGTTGGGCATAAATCTTTACACAGTAGCAAACGTATCTCTCCTTTCTCTCTCCAGACATTCCTCGTAGTAAAATCTACAACATGTTAATAATTAATCTCCTGCGCAGTAAAATCGTATCACTCGGAAAGCCATAAACACCAACTGCCTTCGTAGTTCAGTGGCGAGAGCATCTGATCAGTGTGCTAGTGGGCCGTGGATCGAAACCCGACAACCTGAACTTTTTTTCTTTTCTTGATTTAAATTTAAAATTTTAAAGAAACATTACATTTACAGAGAGTAAAACGTTCAACCGACAACTGGCTGAATGTAGGTTAATCCAAAAGTGGAGGTAACTCAGCTGCCTCCATTTTCTGGATGAACGTTGTGTCTCCTATTTTTACAGATGTAAGAGGCTCACATCATTCCCGAAGGAAAAATTCTACGTGTTCTTATTAAAGAGGCACGTCCTTCTGGCAGGACGGACGCCTAAACATTAACGTACAAAGTATCTACATATTTCAAACGAAAGAAATTAATCTGCGTTCATAATAACGGTCAATATACATGGTGGTTCATTTAACACTGGCACGGATCCCAATCCCTGTATTGAATAACAGTGTGTTGTTCAACACTTGATTACGCGAGCACAGCGAGATGTTAGAATGTTGGTGGAGCACTTACCAATACTTGTTATTGGAGGTACGGACGGTCACCTAATCATATTCCATGTACGGTGAGTCAAAAGTCAGAGCTCATTCAGGAGGTACAAGTACGAGGCTTTGCATAATCCTTAGATGAATGCGGGAAACTTTCGTCGGTACAATGGAGTCTAGACCCATTTTGGAAGCAGTCATCTTGGATTTATCTAAAAAATCTTGAATGGAAAATGAGTCATGTGGCATCTCAGTTTAGGCTGCATTTCCATGAGAAATACAGATGCTTATCAGAATAATGGAAACACCTGAACGAAAGTGCAACTTACCAGATTAATATGGTGTCGGGCCACCTTTCGCCTTCAGAACAGCCTTGATGCGACGTGGGATGGAGGCATAGAGGTCGTGAATGGTAGCAAGTGGAATATTACACCATTCCTCGTGCAGGGCATCGGCCAGTTCTGTGAGAGAGGATGGAGGTGGAAATCGTCGCCGGAGTCGTGTTTCCAAGATGGACCACAGATGTTCAATTATGTTGAGATCTGGGGATTGGGTGGGCCAGAGGAGGTGTTGAACTTCATCCCGATGTTCCTCAAACCACGCTGCAACAACTCCAGCTGTGTGAATGGGTGCATTATCATCCTGGAATATGGCGTCATTGTCCGGGAACAACATCCGGACCATAGGATGCAAGTGGTCTCCTAAAATTGCGACATAATCGTTGGCAGTGATGCGTCCGCGAAGTGTGACCACAGGACCCAATGAAAACCATGATATTGCGGCCCACAGCATCACCGTGCCGCAGCCATGTTTCACAGTTGGCCGGAGACACTGCAGATCATACGCTTCTTTGGGCGTTCTCCACACATAAACACGGCCCGTGGTTTGGAATAGGGTGAATGGTGACTCATCCGACCATACCACACGTTTCCAGTCGTCAACGGTCCAAGTTGCATGGTCGCGGCACTATTTGCGGCGTGCTAAAGCGTTCTGGTCCCTGATGAGAGGTTTGGCCCGTGCAACACGACCCCGTAAGTTCATGTCATGTAATTCGCGGCGGACTGTGATTGTCGAAACAGGTTGGGGGAGGTGCTGATTGAGTTCCTCCGTCACTTGCGCCGCAGTGGCACGACGGTTCCGCGTGACAATGCGCTTTAATACCCGGCGTGCCCTGTCACTGATGCTTTTCTTCCGCCCACTGTTCCGCTTCCCCGATGTGGTTTTCCCGTGTGTTGTGTAGGCCGTCATCACCTTCGACACTGTCCCTGGCGACACACCTAACACACTAGCCACTGCCGTCACACTCACTCCACATAACCGCGCACCAACAATTTGCCCTCTTTGAAACTCTGAGAGGTCTCCCATTTTACACTACCTCCGTCTGCTGCAGCCAATGCACACTCCTGTTTCACGACGCCTGACGTAGTATGGAGACCGACCTAACACACCACCACCAGCAGTCCGGCGCTGCGGTCGCCACGACACCACTGCCAACCCATACATCTGACGTGTTGCCAACTACAGGTGTTTCCATTATTCTGATAAGCATCTGTACATTAGTCTTAAATAGAGTGCTCACATAATTCATTGCTAAGAAGCAATAGGTTACATTTACTGAAATACTGGCTTCGCCAGGGAATTTATCTTGAAAATCTACCCAAAATGGTGCATCATAAGACCCCCTTTTCTATTTAAGATTACTTTAGGTAAATCCAAGATCCTTCCTCCAAAATGGATGATAAACCCAATTTTACTTTCAGCATGTTTTCTTGCGCCCACTTAAGTGTTATGCAAACCGTCATACTTGTAAATCTTTTACTTCAGAATATATAGTAAATAGGTGGCTCTGACTTCTGACTGACCTTGCACATTGAATATAATTAGATGATAAGCCACACCCCTAATGGCACCTGTTGTTAAGTCTTCCACCAACATCCCGACACTTGTACCCGCGTAATCAAGTATTGAACACATTATCGTAATTCAACACAGAGATTGGGATTCGTGGTAGATTTTAATGGACCACCTTGTACCTATAAATATAATGGGTACATTTACAAATATCATAGGTGCATGTACCCATAAAATTAGGATGTTCTGTACCTATGAAATATATTTGTACCCAAAAAAGTAAAGGTACGTGGTACCTACTAACTCTTAGGTACCAGGTAACTGTTAAATTAATGGGTAAAAACACCCGTTTTGTATCTTTGAAATAGTGGGTACTGTATTTAGAGTACACAAAGGAAATGATGGATGGCAGCTTCAATTTTACCCAAGGATGTTTGCATTTCCTTCGATGTTTTAAATCTATCCATTCTGACTGAGGGTTTTCCACGAGTTTTTGTCGGTCACACCAGGGAAATTTCGAGATGGTCTGGCATTTTCACTTAAAGGTGAATGCTAATATTTAACTTCCAAGAAAATTGTTTCCTGGTGCACAGATAAGAACTGTTTTCTCAATTTTAAGAAATCATTTTTACCGAGTTAAGATTTTGATGGAGAGCTTGGTTACAACACTTCTCTCTCCCTCCCTGACAAGGTACATCCGCGAAGTACCTGACAGACATTGGTTTAATATTGAACAAAATGCAAAGTTCTGCTTGTCTCAGTGTGTATTATACTAAATTTAGAGGCCCATTGCGGTAATTTCATATGTATGAGTCTTTATAAATCCGAAATTAAAGAGTAATGGCTGTTACACTACACATATTCAAACATAAATAAACATCATTAATGAAGAAATAATTTTAATTATGACACCCCTGTTCCAAAGAACATTCATATTTAACTTTTTGCAAATGCTTTTGTGAGTGATATGGACCATCCAGATCCGTAATGCTTATCATCAATCTTCATGCACTTATCCATAATCAGTTCAGTGCTTTAATATTCAAAAAACATGATTCAACATACCCAAAAAAAGGCTGCTTTCCCCGTTAACTGTGATTTCTTTGATGCTCCTGACAATGTTCTCTGGAAAACTACTGATTCAAGTTACTCAAATCCCAAAGGCATTTGGTTAAAGACTAATAAACATGTATAAGTAACGCTTTGAGAAGCTCAAAGTAATTCAATATTTTACCATTCTCTGTCAGGCATTTAACGAATAGATCTTGAGCGAGTAACACTCGTTATGCTTCCTTTTTGGAACTGCCAGAACATTAAGAGGCGAAAGAAATTTCTAATTGGAAGAAAAATAAAACCTGGATGGTGTCATAATTTATATTATTTCTTCATTAATGATGTTTACTTATGTTTAAATGTGTCTGAACCTAACATCCATTACTCTGGAATATCTGATTTATAAAGACTCATAAATATGCAAATTACCGCCATGGGCCGCTAAAATTAGTAGACTACAATACACGTACTGAGACAAGCAGAACTTTCCATTTTGTTCAATATCAGACCAATATCTGTCAGGCACTTCGCGGATGTACCTTGTGAGTATAAATTGTGGGGTTGCCTATGCGAACAAAATAGTGTTGATCGGTAACAATCTCCTTAAAATGCGTAAACAAAAGAAATACTACATCTCATTTTAAAAGTATTACTAAATCAACTTCATGTATTTTATTATAATAAAAAAACATACGAAATCAGACAAAGCTACAGATCTCTGGCTGCATTTTGAAGTCTTAACAACACTTTTCATTTTCAACATGGCGTGGAGCCAAATTCAAATGCTCATACACAGTAAAAAATAGTTTCTTAAAATTAACAAAAAAAAGTTATTATCTGTGCATCGAGAAACAAAAACAATTTTCTTTGAAGTGAGATATCAACATATTCATATTCGATTTAAAATTGGGAGTATATCAGTTTAAAAATAAGATCAGCAATCTTATTTCCAAACCGGTATATTCTCATTTTTTTTATTAAATGATAATGTTGATATCTCATTCTTGTGGTGCACATATAAGAACTTTTTTCTCGGTTTTAAGAAACCGGTAAGCATCCATCCTTTCCAACGTTAAGGATACGAAAATGCAGTGTCAAAAGGCAAAATATGATATTACCAAATAGTTTCCTATCCTGGATGGTTTGCTCTTTGTGCTTGAGCCAGTTTCTGTTCTTCCCTCTCCTTCCCCCACATCTATGCTTGTTATAATAATAATACATAGGCCCTGAAGTATGCATAATAAACTGAAAGTCATGATGTTAGGGTTTAGTGTGATGAACCTTTTGTTTGAACCACACAAAGCAAATGAAATGAACTTCATATTTTTTTTTTCTCTTTTCCTTTCTTTATATCAGTGCTTTCCAACTCTGGAATCGCCGGCACTAGGTATGTGTTACTTGAAAACTTGTTCTGTAATTACTGGTACCTCCATCAATGTACATTTATTTCGAAACTAATAACTGGTTTAAAGTTTATTCTTGTTTCGCCTCTAATCTTCCACGGGATTAGAATGATACATGGCACATAATATTTGTTATATATTTTTTTTTTAAAATCACTCGATTATTGCTTCACAATTTAACATACATCACTGCAGTAATACTGATGCGATGTAGTATAAATCGAAATTAATAATAGACTAAAACTTTTACGTTACCTAATAATTGACAAGTTTACTTGTAATTATTTGATCTCATTAATGTTTGGTTAAAAGAGTTCCAGAATCAAATTATTGTTTGGTGTACAAAGAAACCTTTGCTCTCTTTTTACTAAATCTCGTTTAATAAAATAGTCAATGAATTAACTTCTTAGAATACAAACAACACATTATTCTTTACCAAATGCTTTACTAAAAATGAAGAACCAATTTGCTTCTTAGGACAAAACAACGGTTTGATTTTTTTTACATAAATTTACTAATACAAAATTAAATTACTTCTCAGTATGGATACAAAATTATGCTGTTCTCTGCTAAATCTTGGTTACGTAAAGAACCACAATGGTTATGAAATTTGTTCGAATGGGAAAAATAACTGTGGCATTTTCTCATTAGCCGTACAATGTTTACTTTACAAAATTAAACATTCACCGACAAAATATAAAAATTAAAATCTTAATCCTGCTGCTCTCTACTTTTGTGTACTGGACAAAAAGGAAACCTAATGATCACTTTCCAGTACAATGTAAAATTCAAATTCACACAAAACTGACGCTCATTTCAGTTCAGTTTATGTACAGTTGTGGACAAAAAATGTTGACGCATGTCTATGACCAAGTTTCCTTATTGACAAAAATAAATATATTGAAATATCATATATATTTGTTGATTTGCAGAGATACGCACAATAACATGGTATATTTTTGTGTAAAATATTGACCTGATATTTAGCTAAAGGAAGGTGGTATTAAAAAAAAATCAGTTTTCGTTGGCGAAATAATTTTAAGTTCAAAAAATCTCACCAAGTCTTATAGTTCCTTCGTTTTATCCCGGAGAGGGATATTTTTGTAACTCAATGGCAATTATTAATCCTAATTTTAATTATCGTTCATAAATGTTACACACACGAAGGACATCTCTGCAAATTTGGGAAATATTCTCCAAAGAAACGCGTAAAAACTTTTGTCCATAGGTGTACCACGTGAACAGAAGGTTTAGCAGATAATCCTAAGTTTCTTTGAAGCAAGATAAATGGTACAATAAAATGAATTAGACCAAACGTGGTTCGAATACAGACCTTCTTCGATACTCAAATTCATAGTAAATAGCCGATTGTAAGTCAGAAATATCGCAGAATTGTCAACATTTAGACACGAATCTTATTTTTAACTTATAGAAAACGCTGATTCGTTATAGCTACACTGAGTAATTTCTCGAACTTACCAAATCCCCAGAGATCATTTTCTTTGAATCGGACTACGTGTTGATTCAAACATACTTTACCTTAAAAATAATTTTCAGAGAAAAAATCTTCCCTGTTCTCTAAGGCCCGTTTTCATAGTTAGGTACTCAAGCTGGAGCTTGTGAACTACTTCGCCAAGTCAGTGGTAATCGTCTCAAGTGTGACACTGTTTCATAGAGGTTACTTCGAATTTACTTTGCCAAGCATTATCTTCGCGAAGCAACGTCAGTGCTTCTTGGTGAAGGATATTGCTTGAAGTCACAGAAAGTTAATGATTCTTACCAGCGCTGCCAACTGCACCATATTCACGCGCGACTATAAATTAAATTTATTTATTTGTTTACCAGAACTATATATAATTAAGCAAAAATGTTTCTCATCTGAAATAAACTGTAGGAATAATTGCATTTTAAATACTTTTGTCGGAAAACCTTCAAAAACTATAAACAATAGTCGGTCATCAA
>JAGDQP010038211.1:0-18260 GCA_022664845.1 Lepisma saccharinum
GGTGAAAGCCACGATTTTTTCCGCTTCGGGATTTCAAAATAAATCCATTTTTCGTCACCCGTCACAATTCGATACAAAAAGGATTTTCTTTCGTGGCGTTGAAGCAGCATTTCACAAGTGACTTTGCGATTTTCTATTTGACGTTCATTCAAATCGTGTAGGACCCATTTACCCAGTTTATTGATCTTCCCCATTGCTCGTAAACGTCTGCAGATTGTTTCTTGTGACACATTTAATGCTTTTGCCAATTGCTGTTGAGTTTAAGTTGGGTCATCCTCCAATAACACCTGAAATTGCTCGTTTTCGCACTTTTGTGGTCTACCAGAGCGCGCACTGTCTTTCACATTGAATCACCACTTTTAAATTGTCGAAACCATGTCTCACATGTTCTAATCGATGGAGCGTGTTCACCATATGTTTCTACCAGCACACGATGACTTTCAACGTCCTTTTTCTTTTGATTAAATAAGAAAAGCAATGCGTGCCGCAAATGTTCTTTTTCAGGCACAAACTTCGATATGATCACTGAACGATAAAACAAAGACGCTAGTATTTGGCGGATTCAACTTGTGTGTGTTTGTAGTTTAATGTCAGACGAACAAAATGACGTATGTGTCAAATGAATACGCTGCGTACTTTTCGCTGGCGCCATCTCTTAGCTAAACCGGAAACTACTTATGCATATACCTGGTATACTACAGGATATAAAGAAAAGATGTTTACGAACTTTGGGAGGTGAATCCTGACATCGAAACAAGAAGAAAATTTCCTATAAACATGGGTCGAGTTCCGCTTCGTTTTCGAGATACAGGGTTTGAACTTTAAGACCAAAATCGACTTCTTACAATGGGAAATACAGTGAATATTTCGTCATAAATATTAAAGGATGAACTAAAATAAAGTTTAGTTTTCGGAAAGTAATTTGCATCAATAGAGTAGATATTAGGAGTTAAAAAGTGATGCTATCGGGTATCAGATTAAGCATGAAAAATTGCAAAGTTACTTCAAAAGAAATAATAAATATTCCCAGTTTACAACTCTGCGTTCTGTGCTTCACATATGATGTTTATTATCACTAGAGGATCTCTATATCAAATAAATTGATGTAATAAAATAATAAATGATATACCAGGTTGACAACAATGACCACCTGATGGCATCACATCTTAACAACTAATATCTATGGTTGGCACAGGCCTTGAAAGTCATAGAAAGTCAAAGAAATTAAAATAGGTAAGGGAAAGTCTGGAAACTTTTTTAAAATGTGCCAAAAGTCAGGGGAAAATATAAAAAGTAGTAGTAGTTAGTGAAAATGTTGAGATGTGTATGACGTTGTTATGAAGACTATCTCGAAAATTATAAAAAAAAAATCGTCAGGATGAGGAAAAGTTTCGGTTGGTAATAAGGAAATTAGAAGAACAAAGGAAAGTTTTATAGCTGCAAGGATTTAAAACAATTTTGAATAAAATATTCAAAGCTTGGGAAACCAAATGTGAGAGAATTATTTGTTAAGCAGAGATTCAGATTAAATAATTTTGATTATCATTACCTGCAATGTTATGTACAATTTTGTTCGTATTTTAGTCATTTACCAACATGCAATGTTTCAAAGCATCATTAGCGTAAATTACAAATCTGTTTTTTAGTTGTATATGTGGAGCTTATTATCAAAACGTCTCTTGTCCAAAAGCCATAAATGTTGGGAAATCAAGAAAAACCACTTGTCATACACTTCTTATTTTTCAATTATAGGGAAAATCTGCACCCATGAATATTTTAGAAATAGTACTAAAAGTTTTAGTTTACAAAGATTTTCCGTTTTCGTAAAAAAAAAAAAAAAAAAAAAAAAAAAGAATTGGGAAAGATAAAATATATTTAATTTTTACTGTTTCTATACACTTATTTCTTTTGATAATTAAATGATTTTACAGGATTCATTAATCTTTGCTAATATATTAGAAAATAATGAAATGAACTATATCATGCCAATATCTCAATTTTACACTTTTGTGGACAAGAGATGTTTTGATAATAAGCTCCACATATTATCTTTGTGTTTGTGTCTAAGAAATAGTAAGTGTGATGTTTTAAAAGTTTAATTATATATTGCCGTTTTGGAATATCACCTGTAAGTGAATATAATTATATGTAACAAGTGTTTAGATCTGTATTTAGTAATTTTGAACGTAAAGATAATGAAAGATTGTTGTTTGGCTATAGTTAATGTCACTGCAGTACTGAAAATATCTGCCCAATTATAAATACATAATTAATCCGTACTTCTATGTATGTACTAGTAGTCCAAGCAGTATGTACTTTTACCTGAAAAAAAATACAGAAGTTTTGAAACTTGGCAGTTTGACACAGTTTCATGTCCTGAGTAACGTACCAAATTTGCGACCTCGGGGCGTTGACACTCGCTCCGCTATATAGAAAAAACATTTTTTTGATAAATATATCGCTTAAAAAGCATTTTAGAGCAAAACGTGTTACTACGAAAACTAATCTACACAAAATTCTCCACAAGAAAAGTTATTTATATTTTTCTTCTAGGATGTACCGTTTAGGCGCTAGAGCTACTTGTAGTTCTGCATTTTCCCCTACACTGTCTTGTTGGTAACAACAAAAGCCAAGCAACAGGGAGCTGAAAATTGGCATACTTGGAAAAAATACAATAGTTTTAAGTTTGACACAATTTCAGGTACTGAGTAATACACCGAATTCGACCTTGGTGCGTTGCAGCTCGTTCCGTCATATTTTACATATGGCGCCCGAAATGTAATATTTCCTTTTTCAGTACTTCTTAGGTACAGTAGTTTCGCAAATTAGCAATTCGATACAGTTTCACGTTCTGAGTGGTACACTGCCTTTGCTACCTTGGTACGTTGCCGCTCGCCCCGCCATATTGAAAAATGGTGTACGAAATTTGTTTTCTTCATAATTTCTCACTTTAAAAGCATTTTAGAGCAAAAAATTCTCCACAGGGAAGGTTATTTGATTCTATTTTTCTTCTAAGATGCAACGTTTAGGTGCTAGAGATGCTTGTAATTTTGGCGTCTCCCTATTGTTTTGTAACAGCCAAGGCCATGCAACAGAGAGCTGAAAATTGACGTACTTGGGGAAAATACACAAGTTGTGAAATTTGGTAGTTTGGCACAGTTTCAGGTACTGAGTATTATACCGAATTTTTTACCTTGGTGCGTTACCGCTCACTCCTTATATGACAAATGGCGCCCGAAATACGTTTCGAGATATCTTTTTAGTATATCTTGAAAAAAAAATCGTTATTACAAAGATTGTAGAGGATCAAAGCTCTATAACTTTCAAACTCGTTTCCACACTATCATGAGGTAGAGTATTTGGCGCGTTAATTTATCATGATGTCCGCTGTAGGCCTAGCCCACAAGATTGATATTTAGATTGTTTTTTCGTTTTGATGCTCTGGAATAGGTTTGTTTACGACTGCTTCACTGGCGTTTGGCTAGTATCGCTCTCCTCTCCAGAATCCTCTTTTTCTTTATCTCTGTATGCAGACACTTTGTTCGTGTCGGTTTCCATTTCATCATCATTCAGAGTCGCTCAAAACTGAAGCAACGTATTCGCAATCCTGTCCATTGCAGTAAATACAAATGATGGAAAACTTTAAATGTGCCTTTCTGTTGCCACATACTCAGCCGTTTCCTTTTCTGCATTTACAGGAGAGAGAGATTTAAGTAGTATTCCAGTAGCAGCATCTTTTGTTGTTCTGACTGGAGTAAGTTCAGTCTTACTTCTCTTCCATTCTCATTCTTCCGGATTCTTGTAGTTACCTGTCCAACTCTGAACTTGACAGTAGGTTCGAAACGAATGCTGTCGTGCTGCTGCTACTGTGGGTGGGAGTGATGAAACTTTTTGTAGCCAATCTGGTGAACTGTTGTTATCGGATAGCATTCAAAGATATATGTTTTTGAGGAGCCCTATACATTTTAGTTAAGAATTATTGTTCTGCTGTAGCAATGGTATCAGAATCTACATTTTTCTCCTTAAACACTTTTACAAGCTTCTGTAAATCTTCGTAAGTTTTAGGTACACTCATGCTGAAAAAAAATTTCGCATGTCTTTATTTGACAGTTTTTGACAAATAATATTTTTCTCCTTGAATTCTGGCGTTCGCTTATTGTTAAACACGTGAAGTATATAAAGACGAATATTTCCTTAAATTTTTTCACAAAAATATTAATAAATAATGAAATTATAACGAAAAACAGAAACATGAAGAAATGATCGAAGAAAATTAAGTCCAAAAGTGAGAGATTCGGCAACATAGGGAAATTGACGGGGAAATTCAGACTAAAGAACGGATATTTCTCTTGGCTCTATGAAACAGTGTATATCTTTAGTATTACCAGCAACTGAGATTACAGACAATGTTCTTTTAAATAAAACATTACACAAACAAAAGTTACAGATACAACATATGCATTGCATAATCATGTAGCATAAGCTATTATATCCACGAGAAGGCGAGAAGAAAGACACAATATTGGTTTGAAATTTCGAAGTGAAGACTGTCATTCAATGCTGTGCTAATAAACGCTGATGAAAGTACGATAGAGCAGCGCCTTCTGTGGCGTAGTGGTTAAGATTGCCGACCGCGAAGCAAAGGATTGTCAGTTCAAGTCGCCTCTCCACCCTGAATTTTTTTTTCGTAATGCAAAACGGCGTGATTAATTTACTTAAATTATATTATCCTTAGTATTAACTAACTGTTGGTAGGACGATTTTTATTACGTTACGAGTGAGGGGAAAATCGTCAGAAAAGCGAACTGTTGTATGCTAATTTCAATGAAGCAAGAGAAATATGAGGTTAAATGTATTCTCTTCATGAATTTATTGAATTAAATTTTATTCATAGCGCTTCGGGCCTTTATAGTAGGATGACTGGACTTCCTGTTTTTAACGGGACTATCCTTTTTTGTCATGTGTCCCGTTGTCCCGGCAAATTATTAACAAGACAGCAGATGCCCCTTTATTGCTACAAAGGAGTTGTCAATCAGTTCATTTAACTTTTTTCGCAAATAACTCCTAACAATTATTGCTTGTCAGGAGGCAGAATGGCATCATGCTTTATGTTGTCTTTGTAGTTTCTGAGTTGGAAGTTGTCGAGAGACGGACAGAGTTGTTGAGTAAGGATTCACAGCACTTGGTGCTTAAGCCTGGAACGAATCCCCGCTATTACCACATTTATTCTCCTAAATTGCTGTAAATGATCCTTTTATCTGACTCCAAATGTATTTGAAAGGATGGACTTGTTTGTTTAGAAAAAAAAATAAAGAAAATTAAATTTTGAATGAGAAACCTTCAATTAAGCTTGAACTTTTGATTTTCTTGAAATACTAATTAATATTTGGTTCAGTATCATACTCAGATCCTCGACAAAGACGTTACACATTATGTATTTTCTTCACAACTGTGTAAAATACTTTTGTGTTGATGGATATTTAATATTATTTCGATGATGATAAGCAAACCATTCATCAACGAACATCACAAAATTTTACAAATGACTTTCATTCATAATTTATCTTTATTTTCGGCAAATAATACAGTATCTTTAGTAGCTTGTGGAGTACCGTATTAAAAATTGGCAACATGACTCATACCGTCTTGAATCACACAAAAATTCTCAAACGATAAGACTTGGTTGGATTTGTGCAAGAAAGCATTTGCCACAGTTTATTGACTCGCTGCCTCGCTAACAACACAAGCTGATAATCTGTGACGTAATGTTCCGCGTTGACGCCCACACGAAAGGCTTAAAGCTATTAGACCCTCCAGCAGTGAATTCCTGTATCTACATTGATATTACGATTAGGTACGAACCCCTGTAAACGCATTTAAACTTTTTATTTGTTAAATCGATTTTTATTTTTTATTATTATTTAGTTCTCATGTTTTAGTTTTGAATGAGCTTGTTGTATATTTTTACGTGTATTTTTCGTTTTATGTTTCCTTAATTTAGTAAATTACAAGGCATAAATGAATCTCGTGCACATGAGATTTCATTAAAATACCAAATTATACTTTATCAGTTACTGGCTGATTTGCCCGCCCGTTGGTGCGGGGTGAATAAAATATGTTCGCAACAGTCATTGGGACTGTCACCAGTACTCACTTTCCCGTGGTGTACTACGCCCCTAACTTTGAGAGTTTTGGGGGGGATGCGCCTCCTTTATCGTAACCGGACTTTCCGAGGACTGCGGCCCCATGGTGAAGATCTGCTACAGCTCTTACTACTGCTACTACTAGTAATGAATTGAATTGACTTTTTTTATGGCCTTTCGGCTTCTAAGGCTCAGGCAGACTACTACTACTAATACTACTGTCCAATAATACTAATGCCTTAAAACATTGAATATAAATATTTTGATTTACAACAATCCAAATTTAAATTTTAAAATTATAAACTATTTATTTATTTGTTATTCCGTTGTTGTTACCATAGCCATTGTAATTCAATGGAAAAATAGATGGTCGTTTACCTCTGAAGATAATACTTTTTGAATAAAAAAATATCATCCTAATTCAGTCTATTGTCTAATCATTGTCGAAAAAATCATTGCAATCGGTGAGGCTGTTTTGGCGTGGTGCTCACGCACACATACTAGCATTCAATTATATCATATTCAGCCGTTTTCTATCCACTACTGGATGAAGGCCTCCCCCTTTTCTTTCCACATATCTTGGTCTGCTGCTATCATCTATGTAGCTCCTGAAAACGCTTGATTTCATGTACCCATCTTCCATTTGGACGTCGTCTCGGTTTTTTCTTTTCTCTAGGAATTATATATATAGGTCCAGAAAGTCCCTTTACACGTGCAATTATTTCATTGTAACTTTAATAACACTTACAGTTTTGTTCAAAGTGTTCGTCCGAGCACCACCATTATCCCTGCACACCTTGATACGCCTTCATGTCATCCTACTCATCCGCTTTAGCAGCTGCGGTGTCACAAGCTAGAAGATCAGCGTCCACGTACCGCTTCCTCCTGACGTATGGTTTGATGATACGGCATTGGCTAGTGTCGTAAGGACCGGACTTCGAGGCGGCCAAGGACAAGGGGCTGGTGAATTTGGGGACCCACGTCCTATCCACGGGTCAGGGAACAGTTTATTCAGGCGTTCACGAACAGCAAGTGCAAAGTGGGTGAGAGCTCCATCGTGTTGGTAAACAACCGTGTCGTTGATGCCCAAATTCTGCAGCTGTGGAAGAAGCTAGTCCTTAAACATCTCCAGATAAGTAACCTGGGTCACGGAACCCTTAAAGAAGTACGAACCAAAGATGTGTTCTTCAGTCATCCCGCCCAATACATGACGTGCGGATTGTTCTCAGTTTGTTGGTAAAAATGTGGGTTTTCCTTTCCCATATGAAGATGTTCCTATTCCGCGAACTCCGATAAATTGCACATTCATCAGAGAAAAGAATGCACTTCCGAGCAGGTATGGTGGGGAAGGCTTCCAGCAAGATCCTGCACGCTTCCTGCTGGTGGTTTAAGTCATCGTCCGTTAGTTCATTGATGGCCATTGACCGGAATGATTGCAGGCCCAAGTCCATTTTCTTGTCGAGTTGCATTGTGCTCCTTTTATTCTAAGTTCTGCAGCATGCTTTCTGGTCGACTTGCAGGGTGGCATCCGAAACACTTCCCAGGCGAAAAGCTTTCTTCTCCCACGTGATCAAAGGCTGACGACTTGGTGGCTCCTTACCGAACCGTTCACGAAGCCTATCCATCACCTGTGACATATTTTCGTTGTTGTGCTTCCGTTCATGGACCCACACACTTGTTACTAAGCGCTCCTCCAAAGTGAAGTCGCTGGTATCTGCCATTGCTCTTCATCAAGAGGCGAGACAATGAGCTGATCAACGCACAGACTTTATTCTCCACCCTGGGCAGTCACGTGGCGGTTACGCGGCAATCACGTTGCAATTCACGTGAGGAGCACTGTTGCCATATCAATGATCGGGATGGGAGGTTCAAATCTTAAATATCTTACCATCTTACACTGTTACACGCATTTAGTTCAGGTGTAAAGGGACTTTCTGGCCACATTGTATATTGACATTCGGTTCTATTCACATGAAAGAAGAACAATGGAGGGGGTCAATTGTTTTATACACACAGGCTAATTCTCCCGATTACATGAGTTAACGAATAATGTAGACAACTTGGCTGATATGCTAAGTTCCAAGATGGCTGGCTAATCCTTGTATATCCATCTCTTTACTTTATGAATGTCATCATTTTTCATGTTTATTCTTTTTAGGCTTCAGTAGCAGCCTGATATAAATGAATTTAAGGCGTCAGTCAGTCCGTCAATCTCTTGACAACTTTCAACTCAGGAACTACTAGGGCTACGAAGGTGGATGAGGTGTGGTTCGAAAAGTCTCGGCACGATGAGTTCTATGCTGCATAGATCACCTCAATGGGTTCGTCGACAACTTATAACTCAGCAACTATTAGATCTACGAGGGTGGTTGAGGTATAGTTCGAAAGGTTTAAGCGAAACATTTACGACATAGATCATTCAAAGTGGACACTCGAAGCCTGGCGGTAGCATATATGCACAATCTTTCGACTAGGCCTCACTTCAGTTGTTGAACATTTATAACCTGGTTTTGTATGTTTCACAGCGAAGTATATCATCATATGGCGGAGTATACAAGCATGTTATACAAAATGAATAAAAATTCGCTCCCATGGAGTCCAGTCATGTTATTCCCTGATAAATTCTGAGGCATAAACTCTCTTTCCAAAATTTTCCTACGATATGTAGTTTTCGAGTAATTAAGAGAAAGTATAGTTAATTTGACTGTCCTGTAAAATGTATAGGTTTAAAACATTTGATAGACTAGAGGCGTAGCTCCCGGTAGTGTGACAGTAGATGAGGCTATAGACTACTGTCCTACAAAATCTCAGATGTGGATCTCAGTTGATGTATAATTACATATCAAGGAATTTGTAGACTGAAAAAGACTGTTTTCTTACCATCCAATATTGAACTAGGGTCTGAAAATTGGTAGGCAGGAAGCCTACAGTCTCCCTGCTACGCAGTTGGAGAAGTCTCGCTGATAGACCATTAGTTATTATACGCTTTACATTGTTGTCGGTCAACAAAATTTTTCCTTTAACTGACACCAAAACATCCAGATGTTAAAAATTCAGGTCGTAACCAAACTTTGTGTATCGATAGAGTATCTAACAAAAATCCTGCATTTTTCTAGAACCTTCCCTTCAGCAGGAAATGTGTAAATGATAATTAATGAGAGAGATCTGATGTGCGGAGAGTAGTAGAAGCATTGGTTGTTGTTATATTTACCGCTTGGTGTTAGTGTCTTCTGCTTCTTGGGTTGCTTATGAAGCATTATGTAATTCTTGTTGTTTGTGGTTTGTTTTCATTGTGATTATATTAACATACTGACCCAATGATCAACTTCGCATTACAGTATAAACGTTCCTTCCAGCAGCTCTGGAGCGTTAACTCACGGAAGGAAAGGTCCGGGGTTTAAGCCCTGCTCGCGACGTATTTTTCCTGTTTTTACTTTTATGTTGTATCTGTGCAAATGTTATATATTACAATGTGCTTTTGACATGTAAAGTGAATGTTATTGTTATATAGCTTTTTGTTTTTTTATTTGTATTTTTCTTCTTATACCGTTTATTTAAAATCTACTAATTTACCTAGAGCAAATGTGTTCACATAAAGAACAGAAACAATATGAAAATAAGAATAAATAAACGGTTACATTACAATTACCGAATCAATAATAATAATTCCCCGTGTATAATGCAACCGTTAATTTATTTTTATTCTTATACTGTTTCTGTTCTTCATGTTAACACAATAATTATTGTTCCAGATAATTTCTCAGATTTAAATCAAAATGCAAAAATGAAAATATTAAAAGCTATAAAGAAATACCATTTATTTTACCTGTCGAAAGCATATTATAGAATATAACTATTGCACAGGTGCTACGGAAAAAGTGAAAAAGAAATTCACGTCACGTCAGGACTCGAACCGTGGACGTCTCACACTGTAAGGTAACGCTCAGATGGGGATTAAAATAGTAAAAACGGCGGAATTCGTAATCATAGGAGAGGTCACTTGGGTTCTTATGTAACACTTGCACTGTAAATACAACGGTGAAAACAGCGATTGCAAGTTCCTAGCGTGGTGCAGTAGTAGTGCTTACGAAATAACAAAACGCGTTCGAATCCCGGTGGGTTAAGATTTTTTCTTTCAAAATATATTTTTATATGTTCATATTTATTATTAATAATTGCTTGAGATGCTACTGAAAGATGGGATGTATATAAATAAACCAGGGCTGGATGCACACCGAGAGAAGCGAGGCGAGGAAGGGAACATGAAGCGTCGGAAGTGAGTTGGGCGGTGTCAGCCGAGGGGTGCTTAGCCCCCGGTTAGCGGTGGACATACGTGAAAGTGCTGTTAACATTCTATTCCACATGTAAACTTTTTATTTGATAGAAACGTCTTTACAAATAAAATTATTTTTTTCTTATCCCCAATCCCTCTGCTAAAATGATGACGATTTCCGCCATTTTTACTACCTTAATCTTCGTGTCACGCTCTATCTCTTGCTCCATCAGTGTTATTTGAACGACTATTTACAGTAATGCTTCTACTTTCTGTAGGTCAGATTTCGCTCATTAACTATCATTTTCTCCTTTCCTACTGAACGGCAGGTTTTACAAAATATATTGTAGGATTTTTGTTAGATACCTTCCTAATCGATACACAAAGTTTGGTTACAATCTGCATTTTTGGCATGTGGATGTTTGGGTGTGAGTAATCTAAGAACATTTTGCAGAGAGTAATCTTGTTTAGAGTTAACCAAGGAATAACAGTATTCTCAGTGGGTGCGAATTTCCACTGAACTTGTACTGAGATTGAGGGTATGGATATCTCAGATAATTTTACAATAAAAGTTCAATAGAAGTCCAATTGTCATAAATTTCATATTTGAATGGTAAGGGGAAAAACAAGGAATGTCACAAAAATGCTTGATAATGTAAAAACTCTTGTGTCTTGAAATGCTGTATTAATGTATTATTTGCGTAATATATCTCACTCACTGTAAATGAACTGTCAACTGCTCACATAGCACTAATTCGTTACCGGATATCGTGCGTGGTATAATGACATAAACGAAACTTCCAGCTTCATCAATTTCTTTATCCTCCAACATGCCTATTATGAAAATAACATGCTTCATGCACCTGTACAAATAATTTTACTGATCTTGTCTAAACTGATGGAAATTCATTAATCCGCCACACTTCCTGCCTTTCTTCTGTTCCCTCCTTGTCACCTGATCGTCAGCCATCATGCGCAAGATTGCCAGCTCCACACTATGACCAGGTCTCACGAACACAAAATTCACTAAACAATCACAAGAAATTACTAAAACAAAAAATACACAAAAAATGAAACTAATGTGGCTGTTAAAAACTACAAACTTATCCCCCTCCCCCTCCTTGATTGGACACAATCAACTAATGTTCTTGGGGTAGAGGAATCAACTTGGCAACACTGCGACGAAAGGTTCCACCTTTACTTTTCACTGTTGCTACTCGCACTAACTTGTCACTACCAGGATGAACTTCTTGAATCACTCCCAACTTCCACACCTGAGGGGGAATATTGTCCTCCTTCAAGAACACCACCATGCCTG
This sequence comes from Lepisma saccharinum, assembly GCA_022664845.1. Lineage (NCBI taxonomy): Eukaryota > Metazoa > Arthropoda > Insecta > Zygentoma > Lepismatidae > Lepisma > Lepisma saccharinum. Next base: position 11,735 of record JAGDQP010038211.1, read on the forward strand.
GCTGTAGATTAGTTTGAACTGACTTCCATTTTCTGCAATTGATTGAGGTAATCTCTTGACCAACGCTTCCAAATATGCTGCTTCATTTGTTGAATTTTCTGCCATCTTCCTAGCCGGTTGACAGGTACTTCAAGTAGATCTGGCTCTAGAATGCTGAGAAGCGTAGTTCCCATCAGGAAAGGCCCTGGACTAAGGTACATCGGATCTGAAGATTCATTGGAAACTGCTGTCAATGGTCTTGAATTTAGAATGGCTTCAATTTGAATAAGTAAGGTATTCAATTCCTCATAAGTCAGGCTTGCTGTTCCTGCTACACGTCTCGTAGATGGTACTTCATGGATTTTATTGAACTTTCCCAAGATCCCATGTGTGGAGACTTGGCAGGCATGAATTTCCATTCTAAACCTTTTTTGGCTGAGTATTCCAGTATGTCACTTTTATTGTACTTGGATTGAAAAAATTGCTGCAATTCTCTATTGGCACCAATAAAATTTGAACCATTGTCGCTACTGATAGATGAACATTTCCCTCTTCTAGCCATGAATCTCTTCAATGCGGCGATGAATGCTTGCGAAGTTAAATCAAACTATTTCTATATGAACTGCTCTAGTAGCTAAACAGATAAACAAGGCTACTGTAAACCCCCAACGGTGGACGTCAAGAAAATGTATAACGCCTGTGCGTTGGGAGCCAAGAAAATGTGTAGTGCCTCTACGATGTATGTCAGAAATTACAAGGTGAGGTGTTGATGCTAATGATATGCACGAAAATTTGGAATAAAGTTAATTAATTCCACCTCGACCTAATGATATCTCACGCAAGTTACAAGTTTTACTTTAATTTCCAAACAAGGGATTAGTGGAGGTTAATAACACAAAAGATCTCCAGTTTCATTTACGTTAATAGGGGCGCCTTGAATTGAATGACAGAAATATTGATTACTAGAGACGTGAGATTCTCAATCAAAACTATAAATAAGGTCAATAGACCAACTATCTCGCCTTGGACGTGTTACTCTTGGGTTAGTAGGTTACACATGACTGCAAGAATGGCAATGTAATCTCTGATGAAGTAATTTCGAAGCAAGGTGAAATAATTTCAGATCCACCTTCCGCCTGCATCAACCTAGGAAGCCTGAAACATAGTAAGATGTATGCTCCACTAAATTTACAGTACTCACCTCTGTGAAGAGCACACTCAGGATAGCACAGGTGACCATAGAAGAAGTGAAGACAAACGATATAATTCAAGTAGAGATACTTAATCAGATTTATTCCAAAAGAGGTTGACGAATTTGGAAAGAGCAGAGATGTATGGAAAGACACTATTTACAGACACTTAATCACAGACATGTTTCCTTGGTACCTGTCGAATTATATACATTCACACAACAACAGACAACACTATTTTTGGTGAGCTCACTTCCATGACTTTTACCGGTATATGTTAAACACACAATTTATGTGACGTCACTAGATTTTGAGTTACACTTGGAGATTGTTTATGTATATCCAAAAGGTGACATTATCCGAAGTGAAACTTGCAGTGTTCATCTGAGTGGGGTCACTTGGGGTTTCACACGCTGGTAAAGAGTTCCAAGGATGGGACCTACAGTCCAAGAGTTGAAAGTTCTGGAGCACACAAAGTTGTAAAAAAATTAAGTGTTTTTTCCAGTTTTAGTAGCGTAACTGGTTATAATGTGACATAGTGAAGGTTTTAGCGTTAGCACTCTTGTTGACTGCTTGGAATGTGACTAACGTACCTTATTGACAAGGTGAACTTGTGGTGGCTTGTCATTGAACTGAATAATTTCACAAGTTCCAAGGTACTATGCTGCTATTTGTGCGAATTGGTGCTTAATAACACAAATTCAAGCTTGAATCATACATCTACTAACACTGGCATGTTTACTGGCTGGATGCCACACATTTCAATTGGCAGTGCACGGTATGATTCGGTGCTGGCCAAATTGATAATATTGAATAATAATAAAAGAAATGTCAAACACCAAATAAATGGTATTTGTGAGTATAGAGTGATTCAATGCACTGTTTGATCACACATTATAAAAGTTCGTAGCACATAAGATTGTTTCAACGTGAGGTGCTTTTGGTAATGCACATTTCAACTATCACATTGATGTATCATACAAAACACACACAGTCGATGATGCCGCTCTAAAACGTGAACGGTATGTGAGTTAGTACGATTTTCTATTCACGAAATTGTTAATGTTTTTAGTAGGTTACTCCATGTCAGGTAAACTAATCTACACACCGAGTTTGATGTATATATATCACCAAAAAAAATGATGCTTGACTTCACCAGAGAGTTATTATCGACATCTCTCGCACACTAAGTCGAAGTCCAATCAACAAACTTTGAATCTTCAAAAAGGCCGGCCGGGTGGTCGAGCGGTCTGCGGCGGTAGGCTATCGACTCAACGGTCCCGGGTTCGAGTCCCGGCAGGGGCATGGGTGTGGATTTTAACACTTAAGAGCTAAAGGCAAAATCGTGACGCGCCGAAGTCCAAAGTTACTAAACTGGCCCATATAAAAATAAAGTTTACCAAAGTTTTTTTTGAATCTTCAAACAACTAGTATCTTTAGCTACATGTTGATCGTCTCGAAACTAAGAACTCTCGATGTGGATGTTGGCTTTTCGTACCTGCGGTTGCATTTTTGCGGCCTCCTTCGGGACTCGCTCTCATAACGCCAAACAGGCAGAGAGAAACTTACTACACCTGTGTGTCAGTGTTGGCACCTGTCACAAGGCACTGGCCAACTCGCATATAAAAACAATATTTACATTACACTGACTCAATGTCATGAGTTCAGCCACTGAGTACTTATACTTACATACTAAATACATGATATTGGATACATAAAACACTAAAACACTTCTTAAAACAAAAAGAAAAAAAAGAAAGATGTGACAGAGAGGTAGCTTCAAATGCTCCTCTCGACCGATGCTGCCCATCTGACGGGAGACATCGGCAAGCTGAATGAAAACAAACTAAGCGGGAAAGAGCTAATTGGTGATGAAAAAAAAGCAAATGACAAAATAACATGGAAAGAAGAAAGATGCGACAGTACAGAGTATACAAATATAAACTAGATATATGGGGGAGGGGGTTACTGTATTTACAAAGAGATGACATCATGAAGGGAGAAAAATATCAGAAAAAGAAAACAGGGCTTGTACTGCAACTCCAGTACAGTACACATCACAGCTGCCTCCCGACTCCATCGGCAGGCGCAAGACAGCATGGTTCATCTGAAATTAGTTCCTGTGTTTGTTTATTCATAAATGCACTGATAATTAGTTACAAGGGACCCGAATCACGTTAAAAGTAGTGATGGAACAAACTGAGACCCAAACAAACTTTCTCTATGTGTGTACATAGACATAAAAACATACACGTAAAATGTAGCAGAAAACACGTATCCTTCCGCGTCTTGAAGCATCGTTTTCGTTATAGGCTCACTAGTTAGCCATACCCCAGAGACGGGGAAAGGGACGTAAGGTGACAATTCTGGTCAGAACCCTTACTTTTCACAGGTCTTTGTATTTCTAAGCTGAACGTGCTCAAAACAATGAATTTTTGCCCGACTGAGAGGCGACAGTACTAATGATTGCCAACTATAGGTAAACTTTCTTCTCTTTAGTTCCCTATGTAGTTAGGCAGTGGGAATATTTCGTGCAGCTTCCATTCTGGAGAAATATCCCAGCTGTGTAAGGTCCTACACTGCGGTGACCTTTCGCCCTCAATCGAAGTTCAGCTGAAAACCTGGCTCGCTTGTCTCTTAGCAACGAAGAAATACAGAAATGATGGAGAATTCCAAATTTTCAAAGATGCTACATAAATGTTCTTACAAATTAAATACATGTTTTAGTCATATGCATAACACCCTTAGATAGATTAAACAGCTTAATAAACACATTAGCATTCAAAATATTCAAATTACACATCCAAAATTTAACTATATGTAAAAAAATGAAAAATTAGAGAAAAGAGAGAAAGAAAAAAAATTTGCCTGGTAAAATTTGCATACCGAGATGCAAATTAGGTTGGTGAAACCTGCTCTCTACAATTATCCCCCCCTTGTCTGTGGATACTTATATAGAGCGTACCTACTTCTAGGTAAGATCTACAGACAAAGGTAACATGACATCTCATAAGTAAAAAGTGAACAATAAAAAAAATACCAAAAATTACAATCCCCCAAAAATAAAGTATGTCACTCAAAAATAGTCCAAATACAAAATAATAGACTGTACTAAATAACATCTTACAAAACAAAATACATTACATGACATTGGTATGAAACCACAAATATCCTAATACTGTATACAATACTAATGCACAAAAAAAGTAAAATTCACAAGAAAATGCACTTCACAACCAACTATACTTAAAATAATCACTACCTATACATGGAACACACATCAGCGTCCGGCGTCTGTGGTTCAAGTCACATCCGGGTTATGTCACAATCAGTTCAATGGTACCAGATCCTTAATCTGACCTCAGATCCACACTTGCTTCCTCACGATGCTTATATCTCTTTATTAGGTATGCGTTCCTTTTCAGTACTGGCACCTTAGTTAATGGATCCCCAAGGGTATAGACATTCTTTTGTGTCTTAAACACAATTACCCATGGTCCTGAATACATGAACATCAATTTCTTCGAGATACCTGCTAGGGCATCCGACTTCGGAAAGACACGGGCCAAGACAAGGTCACCCACTTCGTAGATCACAGTCTTGTGGTGAGCATCGAAGTACTTTTTCCTTGCAGCTGCGGTCTTCTTCAGGTTGTGGCTTGCTTGTTCCACAAAGTACTTGATGTCCCGTGGCCGTTCCATTTCCGGAATGTCGAAGAGTCGTGCTACTTCATTGGTCGCGGAGATTCCTAGGTGAACCTCATACGCAGACCGTCCTGTAGAGAGGTGTATGGCAGAGTTAAGACATCTCTCTACCTTAGCAAGGTGTCTGGGCCAAGATTTCTGGTTGCTGTAGCAATACTTTCTCAGCATTCGTGCGGTGCTCTTGACGATGGTCTCCGCTGGTTCTCCCTGTGGGTAGTAGGCTGTAGACATGACATGCCTCAAACCCAATGTTGCAGTCTCTGTTTTCCATGTAGCACTGGTGAACTGTGAGCCTCTGTCCGTCAATATCGTCTCAGCATTGGGGCAGAGTTTCAGATACTCACGTAGTTTCTGAAGGGCTGTATTTGTAGTAGCCTTTCTGCATGCATAAAGGCCTACTAACTTCGAATGTAAGTCTACAAATGCTAAGATATACATCACTCCTCCAATACCTTTTACTAATGGTCCGCAAAAATCCGCTGCAATGCACTTGCCAGGCTTATCCACCAAGATAGGGTTCAAAGGACCTCTCAAATATTGATGTGGTGGCGTAGCCTTCTGACAAATAGTACATGAAGCACAAAATTTTCGTATCGTATGCCGAAATCGTTTCCACACATACATTTCAGAGAGTTGCGGCAACAGTTTAGAAGCAGAGATATGACCACATTCGTCATGATGATACGTTAAGAGGGGCTTGACCATAACCTTTGGAATACAAATCCGAGCACCGTCACGAACTTTTTTGCACAGCTTTCCACTGAGTAGTACATATTCGTGGTTCGTGCTTTTCAGTTGTGCCATGCTATCACCTTTCTCGAGAGCTCTTTTCAGAGGTCCATAATAACCATCTGAACTTTGTAGCTCTGGTAGGATAGCTATTAAATTCCTCAACTCACATGGCACGTCTTCTAGAAGTGACATCAGAGTTTCTCTTACAACAGGTTTGCTGTCGATGTCAATGTGCGTGTCAACATGGGGAGGGTACCTGGAATGAAAATCCGCCTTGTTCTCCTTTGACCTCACGAACTGGAACTCAAAGTCTAGGTTAGCAAGAGTTATCGCCCATCTTGCTATCCTCTGGTTGGTGAGGCGGCAGTGTAAAATAAATTTTAACGCCAAATGGTCTGACCTCACAATGAACTTTCTTCCAACAAGGTAATGCTTATATTTAGCTACTCCCTCAATCAATGCATACATTTCCTTCTCTGTGATGCTGTATGACATTTGCGCACTAGAGAAGACTTTCGAATGCATCCCAATAATTCTGTCTTGTCCGTCAGCATCAAGCTGGTAGATAATACTCGAGCACGTTCTATCGCTGGCATCCACTTCTAGAATAAATTCTCTATCTGGTAAAGGTTTCTTCAATACAACTTCCTCTTGAAAGATTTCACGCACCTTTTCTAGGGCCTGAAAGTGTATTGGTAACCACTTGAACTCCACGTTTTTCTTGAGAAGCTGGTAAATAGGGAAAACGACCTCCGAATACGACTTTGGTGCGTTGCAGTTCGTTCCGTCATATTTTTCATATGGCGCCCGCAATGTAATATTTGACCATATCTCCCTTTTCAGTATTTATTAGGTACAGTAGTTTCGCAAATTTGCAACTCGATACAGTTTCACGTTCTGAGTGGCGTACTGCATTTGCGA
>JAGDQP010038212.1:0-18259 GCA_022664845.1 Lepisma saccharinum
TAAAAACGTGCGTCTAGCCGCAGGTCACTGGAATTTAAATGGCGGCACACTTGGAAACACTTGCGGTACGGCACATAACTTTTGCCTAAACTTAACATTTAAGTAAACAGTACTTTTGCGTATGCCCACCGCTAACAGGGGGCTGCGCCCCTCCACCGAGGCTAATGCCGCTAAGCTCCCTTCGGACGCACCCTCACCCACTTGCACAACCTCGCTATCGCTCGGTGTGCATCCTGCCCTGGTGGGTATATACACATCCTAGTTTTTAGTGGCATCTTTTAAAATTATAAATTACAACTTTTATTAAATTTCCATTTGTGTATTTACATAAAAACCGAAAAAAACTTTAATATTCTTTTAAAAAATTATGCAAAAAGTCACCGCCAGAGTCTGAACGCGGGATCTTTGGATCAACTGTCTAACGTCTTGACCAGAAGACAAAACTGCAGCTGCCGGGTTGAGCGCCTCTCGCTGTTACTTATCGTTCAGGATAAGTGAGAGAGGACTACTTCCGCCTTAGTAAGCCTCCATTTTAATTCCAGTGACCTGCGGGTAGACGCAAGTATATAAAAGCAGCACATTTCTTTCGAAAGTCGTTCTGATATCTTCAGGTATGTAGGAACCCATATATGAAAAAAAATATTCTCAAATAATGATGTAACCAGCTTTTCTAACACTGGATGATTTGTCCAGGAATGACCCAATTTTACTATAACTAGCCTACACCAATCTAATCTTCCTTATCTAAAATCACTCATGTATAAAATGGTCCACTTAGCGTGACTCGCTCTGGTGGTGCCTTAATAACACAAAAAATGTTGGTAATAATTTTCAAGTTGTAAATTTAGCTCAGGGTTAAAACTTTTGGTTTCTAAACCAATGCGACACGTACATGGGTTCGAGTCCTGGTCAATACAAGCATTTTTCCTTCTACTTAATAAGACGATAGTAACTTCCCTTCATCATAGAATTTGGAACCAAGCCCGGGAGAGATTAAAGCCTCACCACTTCCATATGAAAAAAGCATTTCAGAGTACTGAACTGAAACCTGCGGAAAGAAACTAAAGTACGGGTTAGTGTCCTCATCGTTCGTGGGGATCGTGAACTTTGGGGATATTGAACTTGCGGTCTGCAGCGATGATCCCACTTTGGATATTTTTCTCTTATAACCTAATTTTCTTTTGACAGCCTTTGACTATTTGAAGATCGTAAATGAGAATATGGAGGCGTAACTTCCGTATGACAAGTAGCTGCAGACCAATACACTGCACGCAATTATTTATTGTTATTACACGATTTAATTTTTTTTGTATTTAACATTCACATATAATATACCGACTTTCTGTCAACACCCACCACCTCTCTGATGTTAATATTTTAAACATAATAATTACTTATATTCTGAAATGATTGTATGAATACATATGAAACATTTATTTCAATGTAATATTTTATCTACTTATACATGCTTTGAGAAATATATCATTACAAACAAAAAAATTATCCCGAACGGAGTTCGAATGCAGGACCTCTCGATTCAAAGGCCCAGTGCTCTACCACTGACATAGTTAACAAGCTCCTTCGGAGAGGACTCCTTCTGAAGAATGAATGATTTTTTGTGTCCAAGACAATAACATCCATATACGTTGCTAATACTGTTGTTTTGTCTCTCCTTTGTCTTGTTTATTGTATTATAAAAGCGAAAACTATGTTTGCTGTCTTTGCTTTCATTTGAGATGTTCTTTTATGTATGGAAACATAGGTGACAAAAGCATCAAGTGCTCAGATGTATGGATAGTTTAGAAATACTGTATCATTACGTATTTCAATGAATGGTACATTTTTCTAGACTTAATAACATTTCAACATGTCTTGTTGCACCTAAAAGAAGAAAAACAGATTTGCACATTTTTTTAAATGGGACGGTTTACTGTACCTTTGAGGGTTCGAACCTGGCATCTACTGTTTCCGAAGTTGGACTTAGAGAATTTTCAGCTCAAAACAGCCTAATCAATGTGGTCAACTTCTTTGGGATAGGCTGTCCATTTTCATCATTTTCTTACGACGCTTTGGTGTTCAGAAGAAAACTTTAATGAACAGATTCAAACTCAACCAAAAATATGTCTACATTCTCATTCACATGGGCTACCATAAATCCCTTAATTTGCAAGCAGAAACTTTTCTCTGATGAAAATTCACACTAAAAGAATCTTACCATTTTCCCGTTCAAATCAAGGGGAATTTAGCTCTTTTGATTTAGTGTGTAGACACCAGATAACGCTTTTGCAATTCTTCAAATCTCAAAATTAAACGTTGCTTCATAACCTCAAATTTAGTTTCATTTGCTCTTGTAGGATTTTTGTTCACTGTATTTCTGTGCTTGATAGCTTGTGTTATGAGCAGGAATTCCTGTGTTTGAGGGGGTGTAAGGTCAAAATTGGGAGAGCGTAAGTGGAGTGTTGCATGATTTCTGTCTATTTTCGAGCGCAAAATTTATGAAGTGTTCTCGAGGACTTGGGGGGCGGAATCACTGGTTATGATCTAAAGTGTGTTAATATTCATAAAATCAAGACAATATGAACAGGCAATTTTGTTGTATATACGACAAAGTAAAAGACGTTAGAACACAAAACACTTACGTGCGACAAAATTATATTGCCAAATTCGAAATCAGCACCCCCGAATTAAAAAAGAATAGAGAAACTTCTTCAGCTGACGGAAAAGGGTTTAAAATTTTGTCTTCTGTAATCACCGGATTTGGATTGAATTCGATAGCTGGCCATATTAACTTACATATTCGCTTGATTTCCTTAATTACATCCCTTACGTCGTTTTTGGTGTTGAAACTGACAGCGTAACGTACTTATCTGAGCTCGTCATTTTATTCACGTTTTGGAATCGAATTTAAAATATTTCTGTAAAATTGGCATTTTTCACTTGTTTTATTCAAAATGAAAGTTTGAAAAAGTGAAAGGTAATATGAATGGGTTCGAACCGTCGACGATACTTACATTTCCACGCATTAGTCCATTACACCACAGAGGACGCTTACGACTTTTGCACAATTACTATACCTTTTGCCGGTATTGAAAGATGGTTTAATTTCAAAACTGAAACGAGAATATTTGTCTTTATAAACGCAGTTTAGAGTTACATTGTGTTATTTCTCCCTTTATTGGAGAGTGCACTTTTTAATTTTTATAACTTTAGTGAGTGTAATTCTTATTATTATTTGCTGATGTTGTTTTGTAGTTATTGAGCTCGTGCTTTTGGACAAAGAAGTAAGTTTAACCAACTGAGGGGGTGTGTTTGTTTCTATGTATAGGTTCTTCCAATCACTGCTTTAGCGAAGTCTGCATGGAGGCTGGGGAAGGAAGCTGTATTCATTTGCTCTCCACAACTGATTAAGCGCAAAATTTCCTGTAGCCTATCTTGGTTACTTTGTATTTTAGGAACATTCTTCGTTCAGTGTACCTACTCTGCAAAGAAATCAATATTAATGGATCGTGCATATTATGAAGAGAAACTCAAAAGCAAACCACAATGTGGTTTACCATATACTAACCAGGCTTCGATCTGACTCGGATTGATTAAATCCAGTCCTTTTCAGAGTACAGACATAACTCAGTACGTGGTTCTGAACATTAGCAGAAAGTTGAAAATTATTTGTCAAATTATGTTTCTTTCAAAGTAATTTGCATTGTTTGTATATCGATTTACTGTAGCAAAGAACTGCGCACTTGCTTCTTGTTTTAAAGGTATAACTCGCTTTGCCTCAGGGCCACGGTGGCTCAGTTGGTAGAGCGCTAACCTCTGGTGCTAGGGGTCGTCGGATCGATCCATGCTCATGCCATGTGGACTTTGTGGTGGACAAACACCGTGTGCGTGGATTTTATCGGGGTGCTCCCGTTTCCTCCCACTTTCTTCATTCCACCAGTTCATCCCATTATCCATTCGGCCTGAGCCATAGTTGCTTAAAGGCCTTAAAATAAATTTAAAATTCAATTCGCTTAGCCTCGCTGTCCTCAGAACCCCGTGGGGGCTGCGCCTCCTTTATTGTAACCAGAGTATCTGGGGGAATGGACGCCCATGGCACCGATCTGCCTTTCCTCGGTTGGGGCGGTTTATCCTCATTTATTGTAATTTACTCATGATGGTACACCTTCATTCACATTTCGTTTCTCTAGCTTCAGTGGTTTGGAAAATATTTGTGTTAAAGCCATTTTGGGTTAAAGATGACGATTTTTTCACGTTTTCTTATATTGTCGTGACCTACTAGTGCTGGTACACCTTCAGAACAATCGTTTGTCTGGCTCGAACGGTATGGAAAATGGGTTTTGGGACGCCCATTTTGAATTATTTTTAAAAAATGTTGTAACATTTTCTTACACTACTCGTGACAATACACCTTTATGCCAATTTTCGTATATCTAGCTCAAACGGTGTGAAAAATGAATATTTGGTCCGCCAATTTGGTTCCAAGATGGCGTCCTTGGATACATATTCTAATATGTTCGTAAGCTACTAGTGATGATGTACTCTCACAGCGGCAGTGGTTTAGGCTATGTATTTTGTACTACAATATGTTTGGCGTCCATTTCGGATCCAGGATGGCGACTTTTTCATCATTTTGCAATATTTTACTAAACTACTCTTGGTCATATATTTTCATACGAAACTTTGTATCTCTAGCTCAAACGGTGCGGTCTACCATTTTGGATTCCATGTGACGTCTTTGAAGACATTTTTAATATTTTCGTAACCTACTAGTGATTTTGTTCGTCATACCAAATTTCGCTTCTTTAGCTCCAGCCGTTTAGGCTGTGTATTCAATACAACAATATGTTTTGCGGATATTTTGAATGCAATATGATGACTTTTTCAAAATGTCGGAATTTTTCCTTTACCTACTTTTGGTCATACACCTTCATACCAAATTTGTTGTTTCTAGTTCCAGTAGTTTGGCCTGGGAAATATGATCAGTGTTAGTGAGTGACCATGGTACCTGTCAACATTTTTACAAATTTTAGGTTTCCTAATTTTTTTTATTATGAAACATTAATGCGAGTAAGCTCTTTATATTTCTAAGTATACAGTGAAACTTCCCATAATGGACCACTGCGAATAGCGGAAACATATAAATAACAGACAACTTTAAAGCCCTTGGGAGAATATCATTAAATTTTACGCAAAGAAACTCTCTCCATAGCGGACTCTCTTAGGAAAAGACATGTACAATTTGTACATCTAGATAATAGTCTCACCCAAGGCAAAATGCTCTCTATAACGGATAAAGCCAGTATGTGGAGGTAGTCTGTACTTGTTTCTGCTTAAAATATTTTGAGATATTAGTGGTTGTCTTATTGAAGAATAGTGAATACACCTGAAGGCTTCATTTGTAACCCCTCCTCTCTTTTCGAAATCAGTAAGAGTAGTTACTGGTTCTTAGGACACTTCACAGCAATAAGAACCAGCACTAACAACAATAATAACAAAAAGCAGGAACAAGTACGAAATGAGTAACAGAACTTAAGTGAAAACAAAAGATCTTTTGTATTTAAAACTGGCATCTCTGTTATACACAGTTGACCTGCTGTTGTTGGCCTAGCCATAGCTACCTAAAACAATACATAAAATTGAATTCAGTTTCATTTAATCGTCCAGCTGCTGGTGTCAGTGCAGCGCAGTTCTGCAGTTCTGTTGACTATATACGCTATAACTATGTATGCACTGTATTAATGTATAGTAATTATATTATAAATAAAATGTACTGTACAATGCACGTTAATTCAGTTTGTACATCATTTCGTTATTTCAACTTCTTGCGGCTGTTTAAGGAAAGTTTCAAAGCGCATTTCTAAATAGCGGAAGGCTCCTAGTAACCGACCGGAGATTTTTTAGTTCCTAATGGTGTCCACAATTCGAAATTTTTGCTGTATTACAATGAACCGCACTTCGTGATTGTGAGCAATTGTAGATATGTGACAATCGACTAAAATTTAATGACACATGAGAGAGAAATACTCAGCTATTTATTCTAATATCTACAGAGGTAAAAGCCAGGGTGTTTAAGATTGATTGTATGCATATTTTTTGTATAACCACAAATTTTGAGACATTCTCTTACCGGTTCTCTGCCGCATGAATCATCCTTATTAAATCCAAGAAGGACGTTGAGAATCAACGTCGAAAATATGTTTTCCTGGGCACGGCCCTCATGAGTGAGATATGGACAAACATCTTCAATCTCGTTTTTGATAGAGCTTTCTACCATCTCAATAGTAACCTGGGAAAGTTTTTCAATAAATTTTGAAAACATATAGATAAGAAAACGCTATTGTAGTTCAATGCGCGAGAAAATCAGAAATTACAATTTAAACAACTTTAAATGAACTACATAATGCTGACGACTATTTTATTTGAAGAAATTTCCTTGAGAATATTTAATACAAAACAATTATATAAATAATAATAATAGGAAAATATCTAAAACGTAATATTACAAAATATTTGCAGAAACAACATTGTGATCATCGTAGCTGTTTGGCAGCTATAGTTGATTCCAAAGTTCCGCAGAGTCAGAATGGACCATAGGTAGACTCCGTTAATAATACAAAACTTTTTAATTAACTGTAGCTCCCAAACGGTTGCGGTCGTCACAATGTTGTTCCTATGAAAATAGTTTAAATTGGATAATATTTCCTTCTAAGTAATGATTTATCCCAACCATTTGAAATTTTCAAGTTGACTCATTACATGTATTTCCTACACGGCACTGATTCATAAATGCGATAAATCAATTCTTCATATTGACTTTTGTCATCAACATGTTTGTTGTGTCAGTGTTCTACAGATAGATAATAGATGACGTTGGTGAGTTAATACTAGTCCTGGAAAACTGAACTACTGTAAATTCCAAACAGAACAAAATATCGAAAAATGTTTCTTCTAAACTTGTATTGTTTTCAATGATAATTTCATTTTTTTTAAATATTACACCAGTTTAAATTCAAACTTTTCATGTTAGCCCCTTTACGTGTATATCCCGTATGCTACTGGCTCCCCAAATGCGATAGTTGAATTTCCTCTGCAAACTTTTATCAAGATTTTTTCTCAACCTTCCTACATCGCTGAATAACGCAATTGTCCTATGACATCGGACTTTTTAATCACATTTTTTTTGTTTTCTGGGAATACAGATTTCGAATTCTTCTTTATTATGTCATTTCGAATACATCTAGTCCCATTACCCGACATTGTTGACACCAAGTGAGGTTTTCTTGACAGTGAAATCGTTATCAAAGAATAGAGTACCACCGTATGTTTCTTTTAAGATTATGTTTCCGATTAAGTAATTCCACTCATTTCCTCTCTTTCCGTGTGTTACATCATTAGCATCCTGTGTGATGTGCATTACATTATATAAAATTTGGTCACCTATGTCAATCCTACCATTTGCTTTTTAATTATATTGGTTAACTAGGAATTAGCTATTTCATGTTGCTGGTCTTATTTATAGTTACACTTATGCATTCAAAGTATATTTTTTTAAAGATTTTTGAACTAAATGCTAAATTTTAATGAATATGACAATACAGTCATATATTTGGTACTCAATGACATTGCACTCGCAACGCGAATGCGAACGAATACAAGAACGAGAACTATTTACAAGTAAACAAGTAAAGAAACAATTGAATAAAGATATTTAAACATAATAACATGTGATAAATAAATTGTGTAAATTTAAGAATGTTTGCCCATTAATCGTGGAACAATAACTTGATTTCAACACACTATCGGTAACCTTTCGTAATTCCTACGTTCATTGATTTTATATTTAAATAATAGGAATGAAATGAATATTTTCATAACACTTTCCAAATTTAACAACTTCTTCGCAGTGAGTGGTCACCCATTATCGTGTGAGCTTCTGTATGCCCTCTTTTGTTACAACAGCATCGTAAAATTTCCGAATGGTTGCAGGTAACGTTTGTTTCTTTATTACATATGAGATATCATTTTAGAGCTTGCAGTCATCGGCCGGCGTCAGGGGTGAAACAGTCGTGAAAAGGTCACATTTAAAGCGGTCCACCGGAGCGGCGGCCCGATACCAAATGGACGCGTTAGGCAAAAATCCTGTTGTCAAAGTGGCCTAAAGAACGAAGCTAGGAGTGATCTAACTTCCTGAAACTGATCCTTGCAGTGTACCAATCACACCAGTACATTTTGTGAAAATGGTTGGCAAAGAGGTGGGAATGTTTTTTTTTTGTTTTGTTTTTTGCCTCCCTTGTCCCGACTATGGGGTTGGGATTTGGTCGGGACTGAGGGAAATGCCGATAATGTCCTAACAAGGCGGGAATGTGACGGAAAGAATAGTCGAAGGCGGACCACCACTATCTGAGACAGTCAGCAGAAATCAATTCCAATTGAAATCAGTGATAGTCAGGATACATCTACAATAGTCATTAATTTCTTCATTATATAGATTAAAAAATAAGTTGAACATGTCAGTTAGGATCGTCGGACTTCACTCGGCTCTGGTTTTGAACCCGACTCTACACTGACGGTTGAAATGTGGGTAGCAGCATTTGTATGGGCCGAATTCTGGCCGAGGGCTGTAACTCTCTAATATTAAAATATGCTTATTACACTGAAACATCTTTATGTCTTAATTCCATTCGTCCTTTTACAGAAATCTATAGTGAAAAATATAAAAAAAATACAAAGCAAGCAAATACAAAAAAATAACTACATTTTCCATGTTCTAGTTTGCATGTTGAAAAAACGAACATTTATTTTCGTTAATATGCATGTTAATCTATGACATACCGGTAGATTTCGCTTTATGTGTGTTTTCTAAGGCGACATATTACACTTATTGAGAAATACAAATTTAATAGTGAAGCGATGATCAATGTGTTAAAAAAGAAAAACTGCACATAAGAAAGGAAAAAATATTATTTATTTTTATTTATACATGATGGTGAACAGCGCGTAGCAACTCCATTCTAGACTGCATGTTAATACATATACCGTAAAAGAGCAGCAATCTCACAACGTAGATCGATGGATGAGTGAATAAGAGTATGAGCTACCAACGAGAAGTGCAGAACGTTCCTGCGTTCGAACTCCACAGCAACCACTGGTATTATTTACTGTTGGAAAATTAACACCATAAATCATGATGAGAGCAACGGCTAAAATAAAACTAACTGTGTATATACCAATATACGGTATTCATGCTTTATTTTGGTCAACTAAACACGTTTCTTATAGCCAAATGCGGACCGTTTTAGCTGTGCAGACGGCGGCAAACGTCTGGTGCAAGACTGATGCCCGACTGTAACTGTCGGGAAATGGTCAGGGTTTGGGAGGGAAATGGTCGGACCGACGCCGACCAAAATGAGCTTTTTTCTGAAAGTTTCTTGCTGCCTTTGGAGTTGTCGGCCCGACGATCGGGAACCGAGAGCAGCCCGACCCTGTTTTCTCCATGGGTACATTCGTCCGTGATGGGGTTTGCGCGAAAAGTCATCTTAGTGTTTAAAGGCTTACACAAAATGAAGGTAAACCACAAAGAAGTAGCATATAAAAGTTAAAATTCTATAAATATAAGAAGTAGAGGGCGGATTTTGCATATTTCTGTTTCGATGATTATTCGATAATCTGCGTGACAAAAAATTCGATTTATGCTGTTTGCAAGTAAATTATGGAGATTTTATTGCGCATATAACGACATACTTGAAATTACATACGTATTTTGCTCGTTAGTGCATATACTAGTATATTTCCATTAAGTTTTGCGAATGAACTTTTGTAAAATACTTCTTCTCTGTTTACGGAATTGAAAATCTTGGAGGTTAATTAATCTCCATTATTTAGAGAACCACGCTGTCCGAAGGGAAAGGTTGATGTTTGTCAAACTGACATCACAGCTGTTGGAAAACCAAAGTATGGAATATACTGACCAAGATATTTATCTTTCACATCTAGTATAATGGGGACTGGGATTCGATTTACAACGGCACTTGAACAGACTGTTGGTTACACCTCACTTGTCCCCCGCCTCTCAACTTTGAACTTTTCTCTTTACTGATCTTTGTTTGGTAACCTTATCTTTATTGCGCGTGTTTCAGTGGGAGAGGAAACAGAGGCTTGATTGACACTGCGCTTATTTAGAAGACGGCAGTCGAAACTATGTTGTTGCTTGTGATATTAGCCACAAAGAATAGTTCTGGGTAACTTTAGTCCCCATCGCCACTGTTAATACAGCTTGCCCGCTTGAGATCGTTTCGTATTCCAGCATCGCTGTCGTTACTTGGAAGAATAAAGTGCTATTTGTTTTACTCTCCGAATGAGCGCATTTCGTCTAAATATTATGGGTTAGTGGTTGTGTGTTAATTTAACTTATTAATACTACAAAGACCACATTTTACTGGCAAACAGGTGACTATGCAACGAATATTTGGATTAACCCTAGCATTACCAGGGGAGGGGGTCTCCGAGGCCCAAAATATCTTTTTTAATTTTTTAACATATCCAGTTCGACAAAAAATCTAAAAGACTAGATTTCCAACTGATAGACAAATCTATTGTTAATACAGAGTACTTGCATCATTTTTATTGCTTGTCTTGTTGAAGTTATAATTTAAATAATGCGTTGTGGGTCTCGGAGCCCCCTTCCTTGGTAGTAGTAAGTGCCTATTCACAGAATACTGCAAATGTTATATATGAAATACGATATGATATGTCGTATCTAGTTAAATGTGGTATAAAGGTGCCACCCTCGGGTACATATTAAACTGTACTAAGGTGCTTTTGATCTTTTTATTTGTTTTTCTATAAAAACAAGTATAAAACATATATGATAGTTACTAACATGAAGAAAAAATTGTCACGCATACAACTATGTAGATATAGACTAGCTTTGTATATTTATTACTATTAACTTTTACTTTTACAGTACAGTTACATTTTAGTGAAAGTGTTGGTTTTATTTTAAAGTCAACTGTAAAAGTAAAAGTTAATAGTAATAAATATACAAAAATCCAAGCGTTATTACTAACATATCGTAAATCTTATGAGCGACTAACGATTTCAAATACAAGGACAGTCGGAAACTGAGCAAGATAAATACTGACTGACAATACAGGCGTAGTCAGAAAGTAATACGGTCTGAAGTATGCGGAGCTTCTACTTCACGTTGGAGCCCATGTAGTCTTTCCTGACAGCAAAACAAGAAACTTTACGAGCAAATAAAGAAATTCTCCACTAGTACTTGCAAATCGCTCTCAAAGTCGTGTATTTTGTACCGTTTTGAGGGCCAATTCCACTGACCACTTTTAGGGCCACCGGGCTCTGCCGACACTGGTCTTGGCATCGGCTGAGACAAGTCGGTCCCTCCCAATTCAGCTATCTCCTAATTGTCGCATGCCACTGGCGGCAGTGAATCTACTAGTTCTCAAAAGATTAAACGTCCTCGAAAAGTTCCTGACTTTTCACGTAATGCTCCCGTCATCAGGCAAGGGCTATCCCAATTTAGTCAAGAACATCAAATGGGTCGCTCCCCTTCACCATCCAGTCATACCAATTCCTCCTCCAATGTGCCATATTCCAAGAATGAATGCAACAACGATCCTCGACGGACTGTGTCCACACAGAATTTGTCAATGTCTGACAGCAATGAACAGTTGAATATTGAGCAGTTGAATATTAATTCGACTCAGCAGTTTCCTGGACTACACACAGCGCATGATTTCCAAAGCAATGCTAAAGCTACAATTCCAACTGACAGTGTTACTGAAATGAAATCCGATGATGGTCAGGATTCGTCTTCTGATGATTATCCTGATAATGATGCAGATATTGATTCTGATGCCTGGAAACCACCAACAAAAACGGCGAAAATACGGAAATCAGCCAGAGCTGCCGCTTCTATTCCTACAAGAAATCGATTTGAAACTCTCAGTCAAAACGAAGCAGATGATGACACTAATACCCATCAGTCACAAACTACCAGAAAAACAAAACCTGCCGAGCCACCTCCTATATATGTTTATGGAGTTACAAACAAATTCCAATTCTCACGAACCTTAACGGCGGTCTGCAGTAATAAGCCTACCATTACACACACCCAACAACATGTACGATTTCAAACTAGCTCTCATACAGATTATGAGAAATTAATTACTTTTTGTAAACAGCATAAATATCAATATGCAACTGAATTACGTAAACAAGAGAGACCCTTCAAAGTCGTCTTACGCAAACTACCCATTGACACACCTCCACAAGTTATACTACATGATCTAAAGTATATGAATCTTCCTCTAACTGAAGTTACGCAAATGTATGGGCGAGATACAGAGACTCGAGAAAAAGTCCTTCTGGCCAATTTTCATAGACAACCTGACAATCATGAGATATACAAACTGGAATACCTTTGAGTTATCGTGTGGCGGTTGAACCGTATCGTCCACCAGAATTACTACAGTGCTTTCGGTGCCAGAAGGTTGAACATTCTTTGAAAACATGTTTCTGTGATCCAAAATGCGTTAAGTGTGGAGCTGCCCACTTATCTAGTGAATGTCAAAAATCGAGAAATACGCCAACTCACTGTGCTAATTGTAATGGTGATCATCCAACTAATTATCGAGGCTGCAAAGTACTCAAACATGCATTAGATCAACGTCGGTCCAATAAGACAAATGATACTGATACAGGTGTGAAACAAACTGCAACTAAATACCAAGTTAACAAATCCACAGACTCATCCAACAATGCTAATCAAAAATCCACATATGCAAATCCAAAACCCACAAATAATACTAAGATCACAAATAACTCATCAGACAAATCAAAATCAGCTGACAAAAATAAAAACAGTTCAAATGGAAATCCACAAACATCTGAGTCATCGACAGGTTTGTGTGCTACCATCCGCGACGTCCTTCTTGTTATTACAGAAGTCTTCAGTGGGTTAAATGTCATGAATATTTTCACTCGACTGAAACATGGCTCATTCCGTATACAGAGTGCTGAAGATAAATATTCCAAAATTGCTATTATCATCGAAATCGTAATTAGCGCTCTCGATGATGGATCTGAATAACTCTAAAGTAACAAGACATTTATGCATATCTTTCTGGAATGCCGATGGTGTATTTGAACAGAAAGCGAACTTAAATAATTCTTAAAAGAACAACAGATCGACATTTTACTTTTAAATGAAACTCATCTAAAAAACTACCACACATTTAAAATTCCAAATTATAACATAATTAGAAATGATCGTCCTGGATTAAAAGGCGGTACCGCAGTTCATTTCAAAACACATCTACCGGCTCAGCAACTTACACTTCCACTACTTCAAACTCTTGAGGCTACAGGCATTAAATTATATACTCAAACTTTTCAAATCATTTTAATCGCTGTCTACAAACCACCAAATATTCCACTTAACCCAGCGGATATTCGTACTCTGAGTGTCCTGGGCCAACATGTCATTCTAGCTGGTAATCTAAATTGTAAACATCAACACTGCAACTCGAGAATTCGCAACAACTCAGGCATCATACTCCATAATGCATTATCTACGTTAGATATCTACCCCGTCTCAACAACAGAACCCACGTAATGGCAGCAGACCATGCATATAGGACATAGCTCTAGTAAAAGGAATTAACATCACGGATGGGCCATATGCTATACTCGCACTCGAATCTGATCACATACCTATCTGCCTTAAGATTCATCACCTTCAATCCATTGAGAAGAGAGATCTACCTTTGATGTATATACCACAAACTGGGACAACTATACTGCCATGTTAGTGCGTGCCACGGATTATAACCTTCATCTAAATTCTTCACAGGATATCAATCAAGCAGTTGACCTCATCACAGCTAATATTCGATCTGCTTTATTCTTAACAACCAGTTCTTCCAGAAATGTGGCACTCAACAAACAGGATACACACCTAGCTGACCTGCGCACACAAACGTTGGGCGCGACGTAAATGGCATCAAACTAGACATCCGCAATACAAAACAATCTGGAATAACCTTAAGAAACGTATCCGGCAAAGACTAAAAAGACTCCTTTATATGCATTGGTCTGATAAACTACAATCGTTTCCAAAACCAAATCATGACTTTTGGAACCTCACAAAATCACTTACAAAATCGGCAGGAATCAGCTCAAATCGTCCACTGCATGGCGCTAGAGGCCTTCCTTACAACAACCAAGACAAAGCAGAAGTTTTTGCTGACCAATTACAATCACAATTCAGCCTGAATCCAGAACCTTATGATGAGGATATTATTCGTCAAGTTCATCGTCATTTACGTAACACCGATTACAATCAATCTTTTGATCCGACCATTTTAATTACACATCGAGAAGTTCAACGAACCATCTGCAAAATTCGGGGTAGAAGTGCATCTGGCCCAGATAAAATATCGACCATGGCCTTAAAACACCTTCCAAGGAAGATACTAGTCCTTTTGACTAGACTATTCAATGCAATACTGCAACTTGGACAGTATCCGCCGCAATGGAAGGTAGCGAAAGTTATCATGATTCCTAAAGCAGGTAAAGATCCACCCTACCATCAAAATCACAGACCTATTAGTCTCCTGTCTCTGATTAGTAAATTATTTGAAAGACTTCTAAAAGAAAGACTCTTTACAATTGTACAGGAAAATAACCGTCTGCCCACTCATCAATTTGGTCTCCGACCTCAATTTGATACTGTTGCACAACTGGTACGCACGGTTGAAGAAATTACCCTTCAAATCAATAGACGTAACCATACTTTTGGTACTTTCATTGACACATCCAAGGCCTTCGTTAAAGTCTGGCACGAAGGTCTGCTCTACAAATTGGATCTACAAGGCTTTCCACACCATTTCCTAATTTTACAATCCTATCTACACCGCCGTTCTTACTTTGTTTCTCATTATGATAAACAGGATGATGAATATCAAATTGAATCTGGTGTTCCTCAATGTTCCGTTCTGGCTCCCATACTCTACAATCTCTATATCGCTGATGTACCTACACATCCACATACTCTCATAGCCACTTTTGCTGATGATATAGCAATTTTTGCATCATCCCATCCCATCAACTTTGCTCTCAGATACGCTCAACAACACCTGGACCTTATGGAATCATGGACAAAAAAATGGCGACTCAAAGTCAATCACCACAAAACCACTGTAGTTCATTTTACTAAACGACGATGTAATCCACCGCACTCACTTTCCTTCTCTGGTACTCAGCTACCTTATAGTGAAAGCGCAACGTATCTCGGAGTTGAACTTGATAGTCGCCTCACCTTTCACCGCCATATTCGCAATACTGCCAGTAAAGCCACTCAACGTACTTGTGCTTTGTATCCCATCCTCAACAATGACAATGGTCTCTAAATGAAAGCCAGACTTCATTAAATGATGTCTGGTTTATTAAATGATGATGAGACCAAAGTTAATTTATGCTGCTCCAGTATGGCAACATTCGGCTAAATCCATCAAATTGCTTCTCCAACGTGTACAGAATAGAGCTGCTCGTATGATAACTGGTCATCCCGGTGACGCTACGCTACTTAAACTGCATGATGACCTCGACATCCCGTTTCTGAAAGATGTCATAGATGCACAATGCCGATCATTCTGGCACAGAATGACTCATTCTCCACATGCAATTTTACAGAACATTGGCACTGCAAACCCACCTCGTTTCACCCACAAAATGCCTCATCCTACCTAATCCATTTCACATACGTTCAATTTTATTGAAGCCCAACATCTTGGCCTGACTGACAATATCTTAAATCTTGCCTTGCTGACAAACTGAACACTCCTGCTCTCTCCTTAAACTGTAGCCAAGACAACAGGACAACTCCCATTAGATTAATAAATTTCAAATGCTTCCAGGATTGCAACAGCGGCGTCCTCCATAACTTCCCTACGTCTCTTTCATCAACGTCATCCCACTTCACATTGAAGTCATGGGCTAACGCTCGACACTTCACTTCTCATAAACCAGCCCAATTATCTGACTGACTGACTAGCGTAGTGAAAACGGAACTCAGCGGGCGAGTTCATTGTCGCCCGCCAAGGAGAAGTGAACATCAATATGGTACAACTCGCTCGTAAAATTTACGACATGTTAGCTTTTTCGGGTTAGTTGTAATTCTGCGCACGATACTGCAAAAAGTAAGATCCTCTCGACAATCAACCTTTTTGCGTTGATTTCATTTAGTACCGGTATAATTGTATCTTTGTTTGTACTTGCGAGAACAACAATGTATGGCATATAAATATCCTAGAATCACGAAGCCTCGAAAGAAGAGGTCTCTTGAGACCTTTAGAACTTCAACTGGGCTGAAATATGTTGATCTAGGGAAGAATGTAGTAAAATTCCGAAAGCTAAAATGGATACAAGATACAATTGATTTTTTTAAAAATGCGTACAAAAATATCCTTACCTATAAACGAAGTAGTTTTGTACCAGAGAATCGTGAAAAGTATCCTCGCATCTACTGAAATAGGTCTGATAATAGCAACAAACTGAATCGATCGATACAGCGTGTTAGTAAAACAAGGTTGATAGTGAAGATATCAACATTGTGTATAGTCTACAGAAAAACTAGTTGTTTACATCACCTTATTGTTTTATGTTTGTTTTTTGCAGTATTTACTTGGTCTTTTAGTGTATATTTAAAATAATAGTTTTTTTTATTTTTGCAGAATATTTGCGTTCATATTTTAGATATTCTCCCTGCATATCAATCCGTCATCTAATAATAAGCCTCACATGTTTTAAAAACACACACTGTCGGTAACCATTAATAAATTTTAGGACTGTGTCATACCGGTGCTCTAACAACTGAGGCGCAGAAGCTCACATTGCAATGGCTAATTGCTCACTGCAAAGAATGTGATATAATAGGAAAATACTGTGATACTTGGTACTCTAGCAGATAATTAATGAATAAGATTCGGAAAACATTTTGCACATCATAAACTTTTCGAGAGCTGCCGTTCGAGAGCAAATCTTTTGGTTCATAAGCCCAAGAATAAGTGAAGTTTCCATGCTTCTGCATGCCTTATATACCTCCCGATATTGGTGTAATAAGTCAGCATGCGCGACATAATGTATATTGGAACTATTTTTTGTCGCGCATGCTGTCTTATTACCCCAATATTGGGAGGTATATAAGGCATATAGAAGCATGTAAACTTCACTTATTCTTGGACTTCTTAGCCAAAAGGTTTCATAAGATCCCTTAATAAATAGGTCAATCATGCCTCTTGTGTTTTCTTCCTTGTTTCCTTTGTCCTTAACATGCAGATGCTGCGTTTCGAAAGAAGACACACACACTCACACGACTACAATAGTTCTGTTTTTAATTTCGTCATAGTTTCATACTAATAATTTTTGCCATTCAGTCCAAACAACACGCAGAACTAGAGCAGTGGGAAAATATGTAGCCTAGTGAGGGAGGGCTACTTCGGGGACGTTACTTATATTGGCACCCAGATGAGTGATCAAGTTTATAGGACGATTCAATCCAAATTCCAAGAAAATTCCGTTTTCAGGATGATTCCAGTTACAGAGAGATTTGATCTGATATCCTTTAGGATACGATTTCCAGGAAAATGCATTACAAGAAGGGCCTAATTTAAAGGATGGAGTCGAGGCTCCCGGTATACTCTAACCCGGTTAGAGTATCCCGGGGGCCTCGATCGGGAGCAAAGATTATGAAAATGTGAGTCCCGATACAGTACGAAAGGGAGAGGCGATTTGTGAAATAGCCCCCACCAGAATCAGCATTAGACTAAATAAGAGAAAGAAATAGCCAAACCAATCAGAAGCCAGTACCTGATCAGCGACATTATATGTCCTAGTCAGGGTTACTTCGCCTTGGCGCAAAGCGTAAGATAATGCAACATCCCCGGCTTGGTTATATATCAGGTGTTGCAAAATAACTGTTAAATCTCTTGGGGGTGATTCCTGACACTGAGACAAGAAAGAAAGTCCTCTCGAACTTTCGGCGATCGGACATAGTTTCGGATCTACAAGGTGACGAAAGCGTGGGAAAATGAATTTCGGACGCCAATATTTCGGAAACTATCCAACATACAGAGCGCGGGTAAGAAATTAACATAAGAAGTCATACCTGTTCTATTGAAATATGCATGCTTCAGAACCCTACAATGCACGCGCAAGGGATTCCCCAAAGGAATGTAGG
>JAGDQP010038213.1:0-18259 GCA_022664845.1 Lepisma saccharinum
TAGGGTTTGCGGACGACCTGGCGGTGGTAATAAAAGGAAACAGCAGATTGGAGATAGAAAGGAAATCTAACGCCGTCACAAGAGAAATGGCGTCATGGTGCAGTAATAATAAATTAACAGTCTCAGCAGAGAAAACAAAATTTGTACTATTTAAAGGAAAACTTAATCTTAACAGAGGACCTATAATCAAAATTAATAATAAAACAATTAAGAGAGTACAAACTTTTAAATATTTAGGAATAACACTTGACGAAAAGTTAAACTTCAGAAAACACACCGAATTGATATCAAGCAAAGCAATCAAAATCGCACATAAACTAGTAAACATTGCGACAAAAGAACTAAGGATACCGATAAAAATTGTTAAGCTGTACCATGACGTCATCATAAGATCTTTAGTCGGATACGCCGCCAGTGTCTGGAGCCACCGGATGGATGATGTGAGACAAAGTCAAACAATAAACCGTGCTCAAAGGCAACTTCTGATAAGACTCACAGGAGCATACAGAACAACGCCGGTGGAGGCACTCCAGGTGGCTGCAGCAACCATGCCATTGCACCTACAAGTCAAAAACCTTGGTGCTATGTATTGGATCAAAAAGAAGAATAACGAAAAATTCACTAGGATACTACATGCTCCTGTGGACAACAAGCAGGATGTGCAGGAAATACTAATCAATGCATGGCAGCATCTATGGCAAGAATGCCCGAAAGCTAGAAGATTATATAGTATAATACCGGACGTGGTTGGCAGGATGGAGCTCGACGTGGAGATTACGGGAGGTCTGTTACACTTCCTCACGGGACATGGCCCATTCAGGCAGAAACTGAAAGATATGAATATAGTGGAGGATAACCTGTGTCGCGTCTGTGGGTCGGTCGCTACCCCGGAACACGTAATGCTAAAATGCGAAGAGACAGAAAACCTGGTTGGCGAACAAAGAACTCTCCTGGAGGATATGGAAATCGCTGAAGTTCTGAGAACACCAGAACTGGCGATTGTTCTCCAGGAGATAACCCAAAAAGTAACAGAGTATCACAGAAGGAAATTCATATCCGGGGGCGACCGAGGCCGGGCGCGGCGAAGACCAGAGGCTGACCAATAGAAAACAGATTAGGGAGCTGATACCGCATGGAGGGAAACGTGACGTGGACCTCGCGGGCGAGGCGAGTTTGCGCGACCGCTTCGACGAGCGTGAGCTTCGCTATCAGCAGGCGGTATGGAACAATCCGGGTACTAGAACAATCCGAAACTGAAAAAAATAACGTAAGCAAACTAAATCTATAACAAAACTCCATAAAAAAAAAGAGAAAAATTAAAATAATAACTAAATCAACAATAGTGCACAAAATCAAGATCAGTGAAAGTGCGTAATAGTGAGCGAGTGTGTGACCGCTGGAAACCAGCGGTGTCCTGGTGGGTGCCTTGCTGCAGGAATCCGGCAGCAAGAGACGCTCAAGTAGCAGTGTGCGTGTGTGTGAGTGGTGACGGGAGGCCAAATATAATAGAAGATTAAAACAAGAAAGCGAAAAAAAAAAGATAAAACAGAAACTAAATGTGAGTGACCTGGAATCCGGGACACAAACATTCAAGCATTTTTAAATATATTAGCCTGTAAGTGTTGTGTGTGTGATGTGATGGTGACTTGAGGAACAAGACAAACTTCGTGAGTAAAGGAGGAAGGGAACCAGAAATGGAAAAACAGAACGGACCAGCAAAAACTTTGTGAGAAAATTCCAGTAATACTTACGTTGCAGTCCAGCTTCATTTCCCTCCCCTTTTTTCTTATCGTTTCAGAAAAAGAAGAGGAAGCCATCTTGAGTCTACGTCTATGTTGTGCTGTCCTTGTGTGTATGTGTGTTGTTCTATATGTTAAATGTTTTCTGTATAAAATTGCAAATAAAAGATAATGGTAGGGCATCCCCCACAAGAAAAAAATCCAAAATTAGGAATAAAGACCAGGAGAACATTCTGGACGCCTGGTCCAAAGTCCGTCCCGCACCACCCGAGGTCAAAACTGAGGGAACAAAGGAGCTTCTCGGACTGTCGGAACACCGGCAATCCGAAAATCTCTAGGGACTGCCTGTTCCAAAATGGGAAGAGCGAACAACTGCTCGTGCTGCACGCCCTTTGAAGTGCACAACCCATTTTGTGCAAAGAATGCATAGAGACAGGGGTGGAAGGTGGGTCCCAAAATGAAAAAAAAATGAATGTCTTCGTTTTCATGATTATTGCATTCATAGGACCTCCAAGGTGTCTGAAATTCACAAGAAAAAGTGATTTTATGTGGGCAATTTCCCATTCCACCCTAATTTGTCATACCCCCATGAGATTGCTGCCATTAGAAGGCCTACGCTAATATGAACAAAAGGAGGTTTCAGTCCTGCGCTTTAATTGTGGTGGCAGCAATGAGTACTTCCATGAATGTCCAGAATTTCGTTCAGAAAGACCCGGAGTCGAATGGGTTGATGGACTTTTTTTTACTGTTCTTAAGTATATGACTATGCGCATAAAGCTAGGCTTTAGGCGGTCAGGACAAAGTAAAAAAAATGGGCATCGTTCCTACGTGTCCGGAATACGGTCCTACAGTTTCAGATACCGCTGAAGATGATTTGATTGTAAAGTATGTCTTGGGGTAATTATATATATAATGCGAATTTCCTCGTCGTATCAACGAATGACAAACCGTTCGAAGCCATGTATACCTTTCGAAATATATTTTAGGTACATCTTTGTGTATGGGGGTCTATTCGAAGAGAAAAAGTGACTGATATACGATGTTCTGTAAAAGGTTATATCTTTTGGTCATTCTTGATAATCTTGAATTCGGTTCTTCTCGATTGTGTGAATGCAGTGTTTACCGATCCACTGTAGGTCATAGATAGAGCGTTGGAATAACATTCGGGAGGTCGTGGGTTGGATCCCGACCATCGTGGCTGATTTTTTTTCAGAATATTTCCTCAGTTAACTCGTAAATTGTTTTCTTTCCGTTTTAATTTGTCATCGCTTGCAACATTAATTGGAATTACCCTGTTTGGATGATTTTTTTAAAAATGACATTAGCATAACAAGTATGTAATATGTAGAGAAGATTTTTTTCGAAATTTGTACTTGTTCTTTGCCTTTAAAGATGTCAGGTCTGGTTATTCGGAGTTTTTGTTTCAGGAACTTCTTCATATCTTGTTTAGTGACAAACCTACTTTTACTTTCAGTGTTATATTGTAGCCATGGATGCTGTTGATTTCTTTAGCCGTTTTTTTCTCTCTCCAATTTCTCTCCAATCTGTACTCATTGTGTGATAGTTAAAATGATGAGAGCATACCCTCAGTATATTAGTGATCATTAACAATTCACGTCCGAATTCGAATTTTTTGTGTTCTACTTGAATTTGACTGATATTTCTCGTGTTTTTTACCTGTTTTAATTTAAGGATATTCGAACTATTTATTTTCTTTTAAAAAGTTTTGCTGATAGGTTTTACAATTATCGTACTAAATCTCTTAATTATTACTTTCAGGATTGTAGCAAGTCCCTTAAATTGGATTGCCACATTAAGTACAAAGACGAAGGAGATGAAAATTCGGGTCAAGTATCATCTGATGTTGCGTCTAGTATCATGTCACAATTAATACATTTGCTCTCGTCAGACACAGGAAGTAGAGCACCAAATTCAACGCGTGATAATTTCAAAGTTGAAAATTGTAGTGATATTGAACAAGAGAACATCGAGACGAGACATGAACTTTTTCCCTTAGTAGTACTTCTAGATAATAGCAAGGCATCCGAAGAGAGAAATATACCATCTAGCTTTGTAAATATTTCCAGAAGGAGCGGGACGAAATCAGGAGAAGATATAAGAAATTTGGATGAAACTACATCTGAATTGTCGTGTGAAAGTCTCAGTAAGTGCATTATAACAGAAAATAAAAAAGACAATAAAATTTCTTGGAGGAAGTTTTCAAGATCCTCTCATTTAAAACAACAGGCACTAACCAAAAGAAACGATCGATATTTTGATTGCACAATCTGTGGGGAAAAACTGACAAATAAATCTAAATTAAATCAGATGAGAAGCTACATGGGCGAGAGGCGTTTTGACTGTACGATCTGTGTAACGAAATTTACCCAGGAAGTTAATTTGAAACCTCACATGAGAATCCAGACAGGCGAGAGGCGTTTTGATTGTACGATCTGTGGAAAGGAATTTAGCCACAAACGCAGTTTTAAACCTCACATGAGAATCCACACAGGTGATAGCCCTTTTGACTGTAATATCTGTTTAAAGAAATTTATCCAGGAAGGTAATTTAAGAACTCACATGAGAATCCACACAGGAGAGAGGCCTTTTGACTGTAAGATCTGTGGAAAGAAATTTTCGCACGAAGTTTATTTGAGAACTCACTTGAGAATCCACACAGGCGAAAGGCCTTTTGTCTGTACGATCTGTGGAAAGAAATTTACCCAGGAAGGTAATTTGAAAATTCACATGAGAACCCACACAGGCGAGAGGCCTTTTGACTGTAAGATCTGTGGAAAGAAATTTACCCAGGAAGGTAATTTGATAACCCACAAGAGAATCCACACAGGCGAGAGGCCTTTTGACTGTGCGATCTGTGGAAATAAATTTAGCGACAAACGTAGTTTAAAACCTCACATGAGAATCCACACAGGTGATAGCCCTTTTGACTAATATCTGTTTAAAGAAATTTATCCAGGAAGGTAATTTAAGAACTCACATGAGAATCCACACAGGAGAGAGGCCTTTTGACTGTACGATCTGTGGAAAGAAATTTAGCGACAAATTTAGTTTAAAACGTCACATGAAAATCCACACAGGTGAAAAGCTTTTTGACTACGATCTGTGGACAGAAATTTACTCTGGAAGGTAATTTGAGAACTCATATGGGAATCCACTCATACGATAGGCCTTTTGATTGTACGGTCTAGGGTAAAATTTAGATACGAACGTATTTTAAAACCTCATTAGAATCTACTCAGGCAAGAGGCCTTTTGACTGTACGATATGTGGATCGAGATTTACCCAGAAACAACATTTGAGAAGTCACATGAGACCATTCGTGACACATGAGAGGCCTTTTGACTGACTACGATCTGTGGAAAATTTTCGCACGATCAAAATTTCAGAATGCACAGGCTAGATGCCCTTTGACTAGGGTTTGTGGATCGAAATTTATCCAGAAACATATGAGAACCTACACATTGGAGAGGCCCCTTGTCACTACGATCTGTGGAAAGATGTTTGCACAAAAGGAAATCATAGGAGAAAGTCCTGTTGTTTGTGTGAAAAAAAAATTGTGCACGATCAAAATTGTAGAGGGCTCATGAAGATGCTGATAGATGAGAGACCTTTTCCCTGTACAGAAACAGAAAAACTAAGCTACTTCGCGCGTTCTAGGAAACGCTTGTGAGCGAGTACCCGACTATGGTACATATGACTCAGCTTCATGTTTAAGTAAATATGTTAAAGCATAAGAATGGTATTTGTTGGTGGTTTTTATGTACTCAAAACATTTTCCTCTAGGTATGAAATACAGAAAGGAAAGCACGAGTAAGATTTGTCTGATGGAGGGGAAAAGCGGTGATGCAGGCTAAAACCCTGAAGTCTGTAATACAGTATTAAGGCGTCAATCCCAAGTGGTTAGTCGAGAAGGTTAAAAACCACAAACGGATAGGGGGGAGAAAACCCGCTGTTGGAGACTGTTAGTAAGTTTGTTAAGTAAGAAGGTACTATCACTACAATTGTGAGCACTAAGGTACTATGTACTACAAGGTAAGACAGTAAGGTAGTTATGTCCCGTTGCCGTGTTACCCAGAATCGAGAATTAGTAGTACATCTGTAATAGGTTAATAATCAGTAAATTTGTAAGTTATCATGGTTACTATATTATTTTTCCGCAGGAATTGTGTTGTCGGATATGTGTGTACTATGCATATACAGTATATGAAAATAAAATATGTAACCAATAAAATATAAATGAAAATTAATGCCTTATTGCATTGTAAAGATATCTATAGTTTAAAATATTAACATTAAAATTAGCTGACAAATATCTGAGGGACTTTTCTCCGCAATGCGTGATGCAAAATTAAATTAAGAAATGTTTGTCGGATCAGTTATAAAAGAACTGTCACTGCAAGAAAGATGGGACCCAGCGATGATGAGAGATGTGTATCATTTTCCTCTGATCACCATCCTACCCGCCCTCTCAAAGGCGTTTGAATACATTATTAGTGACCAAATTCAGGCACGCCTAACAGAGCACAATTTAACGGATCCACTTCAATCGGGATTTCGCAAGTATCACAGTACCGGTACTGCTCTAGTATCGTCACGGATGATATAAGTCTGGCACTAGATAAAAGAGAGATCACCTATTTTACGCTTCTAGATTTTGTTAAGGCATTTCAGTCAATTGAACACAAAATCTTACTGCAGATATTATCATGTTTTTCATTTCTCCCAGAGAGTCGTTAGATGGGTGAAAAACTATCTCTGCGGTAGGAAATAATTCGTAAGTATGGCCGGTAAAAAAATCCTCCCTGCGCTACCTAACTCAAGGAGTACCCCAAGGAAGTGTCCTGGGACCTCTATCATTTGTATGTATGTAATTGACCTCCCATTTGTCCTTTCACACTGTAAATATCATTTTCCAAATATATATATCATGTCGCCCACAAGTCCTACAAACCACTATTCCCAAATTAAATGAGGATCTACAAAATATCAGCGAGTGGTTATTTAAAAACGGATTAGTAATTAACCCAGGAAAATCGAAATGTATACGTGTATCGTTCAACCAACTATAACACAGTACATGCAAAGGGATCATCTTCCAACGGTACGTCTAAACCAGACTGTTATGCTCTACGACAGTCAAAAGCCTCGGTGTAATCCTAAGGGACCGCCTCGAATGGAAACCACATATCAGTTTAATGAGCAAGAAATCATTCTCGTCGCTACACCCACTCACTAGAGTTAAACATTTTTTGCCCACCCACATCAAATCAATTTTATTTAAGTTATTAGTATTCTCTCACCTGGAATATTGCGAAGTGATTGCAACCAATCTCAAGAATAAACTAGCCAGGCGACTAGAGTGCATACAAAATGCCTGTCTTCGATTTATTTTTCTTCTTAAGTCCTCAGACCACGTAACTCTCACCTTTGGAAAATTGTCAATACTTAAACTTAATGATAGACGCAATTTACATAAATTAACACTTCGTCTTCAACAACCTTCTTGCAGGAACGCTTTCAGTAGCTCCTAGCATGAAAGCAACACCATGTCAAGGGAAAGCAAATTACTCTCGGTCCCTCATCACTCTTCTATTTTCTATTCCAAATCGTTCACGATTCCACCGTCTAAGCTTGGAACGATCTTCCGCCCGAAATACGATAACTGCCGTCAATCTCTACGTTTAAGTCAGTTACAGATCTGCTCCTTAACACACTCGACGATGAAATAAACACAGTAAATTAAAAGAGAAAGAAAGAAAGAATAAGAGTAAATGTAAAGCTCTTTTTAAATATGCTGATAAGTTTCCCTTTGTATTTTATTATTATTATTGGTAGATGTCCATGTATATTATCAGTCGTATAAATTGTAAACAGGCTTTTGTCTTTTATAAAATGTTAACATGTAAGTATGTATGCCTGTGTGTGTGAGAGAGAGTGTGTGCGTTGGTGTCTGTGTGTGTGTGTGCTTGTCTGTGTTTTTCTTTATGTAGCTATGTGTACTAACTTAGTGTTTATTCTTTTTCTTAATTATTATCCATTATTCTAAATTGACTGAGCTCCCGCGTAGCCTAGTCGGTAGCGCGCTCGACTTCTCTGCGAGCGGTCCCGGGTTCGATTCCCGGTGGGGGTTCAAAACTTTCGGTGTTAACCCAGCATCGTTAGGACAATTGGGGAGCTGCTGTGAATAAAAAACAGTGGCGATCACAGTGAGAGCTTCGGCTCTCTTCGAACTCGTCTGGGCAACGTGGGAGCAGTAGACCAACGCCTCATCCACTAGTGGATTGAATATGGATGTGATTTATTTATGTTAAGTTGACTGCTTGTATAGATTATGTATGTACATGGTTAAGTGTGAGAGAACACCTTTCTTGCCTTAAGTCCGCTATGAATAAAAAGACAATAAATAAATACATTTTTAAACATTAACTTTCAGTTGTTCTCTTCCTAGAGCTTTGTTGCTAAAGAGATCACACACCTCCTTCAGAGCATCGATGGTGTTTCTCACGTCAGGGACAGACAAAGAATGAGAGGCACAATGCACAGAGGTAACTTTTGGAAACTGCTCCTTTATTCTTCCTCGCACACTACTATATTTCCCTCCCATTTTGGCTGCTCCATCTTATGCCTCTCCAACGAGATGGTTCAGATTTAATCCCAAGTATTTGCACTTGCTCAAAATTGTCTCGCTCATAGCTTCTGCACTCAAATCATACAGTTGAAAGGAACCCAGCCAATCCTCTTTCAAGGTGCTTTCGTACACGTAACGAAAGCACAACGAAAATTGGTTTATTCCACTCATATCCAATGTTTCATCTCCTAAAATCGCAAAATATTTGCTGCGGTTTACTCGATTCACGATTTCCTGTTGGATGAGCTTTCCACAAACTTATATAATCTCGTGTCAGGACTTAAATAAGTTATATTCTTTGGACTATTTATTACATGTTCTTGAAGAGATTCATCATAGGACGCACTAAATCGCAACAGCGTTCGAAACTATCCATCCTTGTGAAGTGGTTTGTCTAGAAATAAGGGACCTCGTAAAGGCAACTCTTGTTCACAGAAAATGACATTCACTTATAGCCCTCAAAGTCGCCCTTGATTTGTTTTATTGACTTTTATTTTTCGTTTCTTCGCTCAGTTGTGTAGCTACATCCTCTGTATTTGACATCATAACCTTCAGAAAGTTTTCTGCTGTCAATGTTGAAAATTTATCGTATTTCGATGCGGAATGTTCCCTAAATCTTTCAGTATTATTTCCTCCAATTTTCGAAAGGTTTCGATACAAATCTCCCAACTTCCTGCTGCAAGCCTTTTCCTCTGCATTTTGACGTGAATAGGACATTTCACAGGAAAAAGTGCTAGCCATTCCCATTATCTCATCATCTCCCTTTTGAAACGCAATTTGCTCTTTCCGTAACACCGTGTCGGGAAAGCATCAGGTACAAGCACGTTCGCTAACACAGTATTTCTTTCTTGATCTGTCAGTGTAGGATTTGGTGGATTCAGATTGAAGACGTAGGCCGAAACTTTGCTTATGTCTGGGAAGTTAACACTCACATCAACTTCTGTAATTCTACTTGTCGATGCATACTCTTCTCTTCCCCCTGCATCTTAACCATTGCTTTCTCTATTACCGCTTCCGTTTCAATCACATGTTTCACCGTTTCATCACTACTAACGACCCTATCACCCACAACCACAAGAAACTCTGTTCCTTTTCCTTTGTTACTATCCTCACTTGGATCAGTTGCCACTTTTTTCGACGCTGGCTTAACGAAACTGTCTATCCTCTTCATTTTACAGGCAGTAAGTGCACACAGGATACATTTACTCGCTTCTATTTATCTTGTTATAACTCACTTTCTTCTTTTGAAGCACCAGTGAAGGGCTACTGGCAATCGCCTTTTAATGGCTGCAAAATTTTGCTGACTAGCTCTTGTACATTCACGAATGTTCTTGTAAAATCTCAATGTTCTGTTAGCGCCAAATAGCAACAATGTTTTGTAGATTGTTATTTCTTAGTTGCCCTAGTGATGGGTAAAAACCCGGGTTTAAACCCGAAGTTGGTTCTCATTTTAAAATGTGTGCAGTTGCAGTTGTAAATATTTATTTCATACTCGGTTATAAATATTGTAATGTTCCACATGCTTCACCGCGCGTCGCTCATAATCACAATGTAAACATTATAGTAGCGTGTGTACTACATGTGTATAACAAGTGACGCAAGGTAAATAAACAGTGGAAACAAACAAAACAGACGATAACTCTACTCTCCCTCTTCCCTCGTACTCAGTTGCGGTCGGACTGGTACACTACTTCTACCCTGCATACTCAGTTGCTGCCGGACTGGTGTGTTACTTAACCCTATGCTCAGTTACTGTCGGACTGGCACATACCTGACACTCGGTTGCTGTCGGACTGGTGTCTTCCTTCCTGCACTCACTTGCTGTCGGACTGGTGCAACACCTATCCTAGCTCTCTTCTACTAGGCACATCACCCGAGAAGAAGAAGTGTTAATCTGTAACTCATCCAAATTGTAAATTACTTGGGTACGGGACGCTCGTTTTATTAATTTATTGGACTTATATCCTTTTGTAATAAAACTGTCGTTTTGTAAGTAGCTGTTCGGACACTCACTCCCGGTTAATTCACTTCGCGCACCAAACAAACTAGCTCTGACTTCGTGAACTTCGTTAAAAAGAACATGGCTACCTTCCGCATGATAAATTGATAAATACACCGCGTTCCGCATTGTGAATAAATCACAGGCGTATTCGATCTACTACTGGATGAGCTCTTTCCCCACAGATAGAAGACGACCCCTCCAAACGAAAAATCCTGGGGGAAACCTGAATTACCTGTTGCAGGAATTGTCAGTTGTTCAAATACTTGACAAAATTGCGAGAACACAACAATTGCAATCGAAACAGCGGAAACAATTTCTGCAATACATTCGAACCAGTGTCAGTAGCACTCTCACACACAACTAATATTTTTATAACAATTGCATGGCGAAGGAAACTTTATTATTATTAGTAGTAGTAGTAGTATTATAAGTAGTGGTAGTAGTAGTACTATGCTACTTATCAATTAGTTTGTTGAACAATTACATGGACCTTATAACAGAATACAAAAAATCAAAGCTATTCCGCAATTCTTAGTTTACAAAACGTAAGGTTCTTGGAACTGTCATAGATACTAGATTGATAAATAAGGAACTACTTTTTCCACCACCAATGGAAACAATGGAGAGGAGGATGGCATCAACATCAACAGCTACGGAATGAGAACTGTTATCAGGTCCATACTTTATCAGTATAAAGGCCGCTTTAGACGGTACAATTTCTCGTACGATCTCTCGTATGAAAGAATGTATACAATCCATAGTACGAGATTTTTCGTACAATAAATCATACAATATTGTATAGTGTTTTACACGGTACAATTTTGGATACGAGGGGATAATGATGAAACTGCTGGAGTTTATAGTTGTGACACCTCAGGCTTTTAGGGTAATTATGCCACAGATATTTGTGAAAGTATAGCCCATTTAAAAATAGAAAATAATGAAACTATTGATAACAATTAATCTTGACGCAACAGAAATTCAGTTAATTGTAATGTCAAATTCATTCTACCAAGAGAATCTAACTTCTACTAGGTTTCAGTGGTAACGAAAGTGTCGTAGTTTTACTTCCGTACTTCGATAAAGATATATCAATGCGGACACACAAAAAAACGTTGAAAACGTTGCTTTCTTCGGAGTCTTATGTGTTTTGTTTTTACAATATTCCTGAGTTAACAAGATATGTGATATTACACAGCACTTCAAAAGTATATGATTTATAGCCTCATTTCACACAAGGTATATAGGTGTGAATAGGGTGGGTCAGCTGTCTTAACCCTTTAACAAAAATTAGTTCGTTCGATTAATTACCTAGCTCATGCATTGACTTGCACAGCTCTGGGTTGACGTCGACACTCTACTTACATTATGTCTACTTGTGTAATTACTGTTCAATGTATTTCATTATTTCGGATGCACAGAGCGTATATGTTTATCAAAATAATTGGGGAGGAATATGATTGCATAGATACCGGTATCCTCTACATTACTTCCCTTCATACTTATCATGATTGCAGCAAATTTGGTACTCTACGCACAAGAAAAACAATGAAAATCACCTTAACTGTATTGTACAATATATAGGAAAAGCAGTAACTATTAGATCACATCAGAACTTTATATTTTTTAAACATATTTCTTACGTATTTAGTACCTTTTATGGTTATAAGAATGCAAAACGTAGCATTTTGAGGTATTGCCAGTCCTCTATAGCAGATGTAGCTGTACTGCAGTATCACCGACCTCTTTACACTTCCCTTAAAAACATTGTTTTATATCTTTATACCTGTAATAGTTTATTATGCCACTATGTATGTTAATTTCTGCATCAAGTAATAACATTAATATGTTCTAATTGTGTCGTAATCCATAACCAAACAGCCGAATAGGAAAGGACGCTATATTGCCAGTAGGGACGCTGTCATAGATTGTACCAAAAATCCGCTGAGAAATAGGACCGTTTGTATTTAGAGAACACATCGGTTATAGCATGAAAATTCGTACGATCTGTGCTTTACACGATCAAAGAATGTAACCGATGGGATTCCACACGAGGGATCGTACGAGAAATTGGATCATCTAAAGTGGCCTGTGAACGAATGTTCTGCTCATTTTCATGGTATAATTTCCACTTTATTGAAATATTGATGTAGCAGAAGGAAAACGAAGTTATCAAACCGTTGATTCCAACTCAAAGCGTTCATTCAGGTTTTCCCCAGAATTTTCGTTTGGAGGGATTGTCTCTGTCCGGGGAGAGGGCTCATCCAGTGGTAGATCGAATATGCCTGTGATTTATTCACAATGCGAAAGCTGGTATATTTATCATTTTTTCATGCGGAAGGTAGCCATGTTATTTTTAACGAAGTCGGAGCTAGTTCGTTTGGTGCGCGAATTGAATTAATTGAGAGTGAGTTTCCGAACTGCTAACCAAATAAACGAACTTCAAGAAAGTGGTTTCCGAGCGCTTCGCGAGAGAACGTGATTAACTAGTTAAAGTCGTTACGGAAATCTGAACAGACCCCTCATCACGCTTCTGAATTTCTAAATATATAGATGGTCACGAGATGGCAGGCACATAGGAATATCAAAGTGGTTACTATTGCTCAAAGTAACAAAGAAGGTTCTTTACAATTTGCCTTTTTATCGTATTTCTTTTAACGTTTATTTAGCGTCCTTTCCAAATGATATATAATATTAGAGTGGAGTAAAATTTGTTTCTCTCTTAATTTCAGCATCTGCATATAATATTTGAATACGAAGCTATAAAAAAGAAAACGAGGTGTGGATAAATTACTACGCCTCTCAAACCATTTCAACACTTGTAAACCCTCATGCCTTGTTCTGTTCGATCTTGAGAAAGCATTCGACAAAGTATGGCGTCATGGACTCAACTGGAAACTTCTGTTTCAATTACATAACATACGATACATCTACAATTTCCTCACCGAACGTATTGCCTACATAACCATCAACCAATCCAGCTCATTTCCAGTTCTTCTTCAAACAGGAGTTCCTCAAGGTTCAGCGTTCTCTCCACTGTTGTATATACTATATTGCTCAGATCTACCAACAAATATACAACTTTATCAATACGCAGACGATACAGCCTTTCTCGCCACCGCACGCACAATACAACAAATTAACCGCACAATGCAAACAGCAATAGATTCGTTCATCCGATGGTGTTCTAAATGGAAACTTACCATAAACGCATTAAAAACTCAAGCTATTCTGTTCTTGCCACCTAAACAGCGATCACGTGTGCAACGCAATCCTTCAAAACTAGAACTCCAGGTACAACAAACACGCATACGTCCAAGCCGTACTGTCAAATATTTAGGCATGACCTTCGATCATCACTTGACATGGAACCCATACTTAAAACAACTCACCCTCAAAGCAAACAACCGTTTAAATTTACTAAAAGGACTCAGAAGAACCACTTGGGAAATGGCACCATCAACCATTATCAACACATATAAAGCATTCCTCAGACCTGTACTCACATTTGGACATACTGCTTGGGTATCTGCTCCTCAGTCATTCTACAATAAACTCAAAATCCTAGAACGCCACGCCTTCCGTATATCACACCGTATAAAACTATACCTACTGATGATCTACATGCTCGAGTAACGATTCCACAGATCCTGGTTCATTGAGAAACCCTTCGCCTAAAATACATCACTGGTCGATAGGAAAATAATCACCCACTGCTTTTAGACACCATTCAACATAATGCCACCTACACGCAGGAACGCCCACTTTCACTTCTTTTCAGCATATATATCACCACGTGATATGGCCCTATCCTGATATTACATAGTTTTTCTTATTTATATGTTAATTGAAGTTTTACGAGGAGGACACTAGATGTCATTACTTTTGCTAGTGTAAAATTGAAGAGAGCAACTTTTTTGTATATGGAAAATTTGTTGGTTTTTTATGTTATCAAATGCAGATGATTTTATTTCTTTAAAAGGTTATTTGTTTCAGAAAGAAAATTAATTTTATAAGCAAGTTATTATCTTATAAACTAATATGTATATCAGATGTATAATCACATTATGAATGTATATAGCTGATGTCGGGAACAGCATCCATAACTGAACCTAGCTTAACTTTGGCTGGTTAGCGTGTTAACGAGGACCCAGTGTTGCATACGCACAGGCGAGAAAGGCACGTGTACCACCAAATTGAGTCTGACGGCAATCTTCATTGTCGGAGGGTGCAAGTTAGCTTGAGATAGCAGTCATTGCACAAAGACTGATCATCTCATCAATCATTCTGATTCTAGTTTTCATATTTCTTCCCCTCATCATCTCACGGGCTTCGGTCCCAGGACAGACTGAAAATATGGCGGACGGCTTTCACCAGGGACTTCCGGCTCAGGTTAAAGCTCCAACACCCAGCGACTTCCGTACCATCCATCTATCACGACATCAAGCAAAGGCCACAACTACTGAACTTCGCACACGTTCAAGAACACCAGTACGCGCAACGGACAGCAAAGATCCAACATCACCACCTAACAAAAAACAACATGTAAATGATCAGGACAGTGATAGTGATTCATCAGGCATGCATATTGAAGATAAAACAGAACAAACTGCTACACTATATTCATTCCTACTGAGCAACTTTGATACCAAATTCCAAAATCCTAAGCAAATTCTCCAACAATTCTGTAAATATGTACCACGACAAACCATTAACCAAATCATTCCAACGCGAAACGGAGTAATCATAAAGTCACCAGATGCTAACCTCGCGACAACCATTCGCAATAAATACAGCCTGGAAATATTTGGCAAATCCGCAAGTATGACGAACTTATCAAACCGGCGCATCAAACAACTACCTCCACCGCGTAAACAACCACTTCTCTCTGTTGTAATCTGTGGCGTGGACCCTACATGGACTGATGACGAAATTGCTGAAGAACTCAGACAGGAAGAATTCGAATTTACAAAAGTAATCCGTATCAAATGTCAAAATGGACCTACCTATCTAGTTAGAGTACTCACACATTCACACGAAACAGTCAATGACCTCATCACCTTAGGTGCATACATATACAGAAAGAGACATCGCGTAGAGCCTTCTCGTACTCAACCACCGACTGCCATCAGGTGCGAAAAGTGTCAAAGCTACAACTCTCATACCACCAATCATTGCACCAATCAACCTAAGTTCGGATACTGCTCCGGACCTCATCCTACCCGTCAGTGTAATAATATGCAAGAACCACCCAAATGTTCCACATGTGACCAGAATCATCCAACATATAGTTACGTATGTAAATCCAGACCACAGCCACCACCGGACAAACCTGACTTATTCGTGCCACTTCGAATTCATGATCAACCGAATGACCAAGACATCATCCAAGACAAACACCCACTCGTCACCAAACCTATCACTTTCGAGCAATTGCTATCCTTCATCACCATAACACTACAAAATATCCAACCAGCACACCGCTCTCACATACTTCAACAAATACAAACAGCTGCAAAACAAGTTTTTCAATTGAACTTCCAAGCAACTTATACAGGTCCGTACGTACATTTTGTTACAGCTCCGCTTTTTTCTAACTCACAATTACAGCAAATCACACCACAAGACTAAGATGGATATCGTCATATTATTTGTGAATATTAGATCGCTAAAGACCCACAAACCATTATTTGAAGCACTATTGCTAGAGGAAAAAGTACATGCTTTTTTGCTTAATGAAACACACCTTCATCCACAATCACCATGTAAAATTCCTGGTTATAAATTTATTCATCAAGCAAGCACTATACCAGCTTTACGAGCTAATGGCGGAGCAGCACTAGGTTTCAAACCAACAATACCCCACCGCGTTCATCATATTCCACACCTTCAATTACCTGAACATATCATATCTACTGTTTATTTCCGAAATCTATACATAACTTTAGCCACCATATATGTTCGACCAGGACAACCTATTCCACTACAATTCTTTCAGTATATGTCAAATAACTTTAACACATACATCATAATGGCGGATATAAATATTCATAGTCGATCAGACCGACAGAAAGCCCAATTCACAAACTTTATCGCTAACAGCACCACCGGACTACTCCAACCATTACCCAAACCTACCCGCCCAATCTCACAGACCACTCCTGACATAGTCATCCTATCCCCTAACCTTATCCACCGCTCACACCTCGAAGTTCTGGATACTGTAGGTAGCGATCATGTTCCCGTCAAAATAACCCTACACCCCAGGCCTTCCCAGAAAACCGACAAACCTCCACCACGAACTACCACCAGGTTTGACCTCGCCGACTGGAACAAATACCGAGAGCATATTAATGACAGGCTACATAACATCCAGGAGCCCACAAACGAGGAGGAACTTTATCAGACGCTAAATATCATCACGGAAACCATCCAGTCAGCATCAAAACGCCATATACCGACAAAAGAGATCACGCCATACCAGCCGAAACTTCCGCCATACTATCTCACACAGGTTAAACGGTCACGACAAGCATTTCGAGCATACATACGAACTCGCAACCCAGCAGATCTTCAACTTCATCGGCAGTTACAACGTTCAGTGCACAATTACATAAATGCATATAAACTTAGGCAATGGGTAAAGACTTGCAACAAACTTAGAGATACAGAGCATCCGTCGAAATTCTGGAAACGTTTTCACCACCTTACCGGCAAAAAGACAACGAATACATACCCGTTACTTCAAGAAGACCAACGTCTACAATCTGATCAAGAAAAAGCAAATGCATTCGCAACATACCTACAGGATATCTTCACACCACAGAATTCTTTCATCGCAAGGACACATCCAGTAAATAGGCTGAATATAACATCACCAGAACTGCAACCGAACTCTGAGCACCGCATCAACGAGAACAACCATCTTACTGCACCAATCACCGTTGAAGACATAGTTACTACCACCGCTCGTAAGAAGAATACCGCTCCAGGCCAGGACGGTATAACATATCGACATCTTAAAGAAGGACCGTATCGACTACTGAAACTGATAGCAGCCATATTCAACTTCATATTACGTACAGGATATATACCAGCTCAATGGAAAACATCTAAAACGCTTATGTTCCTTAAACCAGATAAACCACCTACCTCAGTAAGTTCCTACCGACCCATCCAGCTCACACCTACACTAAGCAAAATCCTAGAACGAATCATAGTCAAGCGCCTACACATCCATCTTCTCGCCAGAAATGTCCTACCCATTCACCAAGCAGGCTTTCGATCCGGCTACAGTATCCAGGACCAACTACTACGACTCTCCACCCATATCACAAATCACTTCCACACCTGCAAACCATCCTGCCTAGTTCTATTTGATTTAGAAAAAGCATTCGATAAAGTTTGGCACCATGCACTTATCTGGAAACTACTGAAATTTCATCTCCCTATTGCATACATCCGATACATCTACAATTTCCTTGCTGAACGTATCGCCTACATTACCATCAATCATACCACCTCCTTTCCTATCTTTCTTCACACAGGAGTCCCTCAAGGGTCAGCACTCTCCCCATTACTCTATATTCTATATTGTACCGATCTTCCGCCATTACCAGAGACTATTCAACTCTATCAGTACGCAGACGACACCGCCTTGTTAGCTACTGCTCAAACCATAAATCAAATCAACCGAAACATGCAAGCGGCAATAGACTCATTCTGTAAGTGGTGTTCTACATGGAGACTTACTATCAATCCAACTAAAACACAAGCAATAGTATTTTTACCACCCAAACAACGCTCACGGATACACCGTAATCCATCAAAACTACATCTAACAGTACAACAGACCAAAATCAAACCTAC